>JAJIBD010007279.1:0-79186 GCA_021461705.1 Cryptotis parvus | reverse complement strand
CCTGGAGAAATCTACAGTTTACAGAGCTACTGAGTTAATAGTTATTGATCAGAGACCACAGATTTTATGAGGTACTGTCAGATATAGCTTCAAGTCTCACCTGTAATATTATTTGCTTTGCTTTACTTAATTTCTATGCATATGAATTTCCTCCTCTGAAAATGAATTTAATTTCTAGTCATAAAAGTTATAAAAACCAAGTATTATATTAAAAGCACGTCTCCATCCATTATTTAGTCTATGCTAGTAATTATTATCATCAGTATTATAGATCCACTCCCTAACTCTTTGCCTATTCCACTGTTTATTCTAACTTTCACACTTTTGTTTTGTTGCTGGAAGCTCTAATTGATATTCATTTCAGCCATGTGATCCCTGGTCCAAAAACATAATCTTACTGAAGAAGCATCATTTGGGACGGAGAGGTAATTATGAGTATTAAGATGCCGTTCTTGGGGCTGGAGAGATAGCCCAGCGGGTAGGGTGTTTGCCTTGCACACAGCCGGCTTCTGCCGGCCTGGGTTCAATCCCGGCATCCCATGTGGTCCCCCGAGCACCGCCAGGAGTGATTTCTGAGTGCAGAGCTAGGAGTAGCCCCTGAGCATTGCCGGGTGTGACCCAAAAAGGCAAAAAAAAAAAAAAAAAAACAGATGCCGTTCATTCTGCCATCCAGATTCAAATCCCCTGCGTACTGCCCGGGATCACTCCTGAGTTGAATCTGAATAGGCTCTGAGTGCTGCTGGGTGTAGCCCCCAAACTAAAACAAAGAAGCAACCTGAACCATGTGATATACTCCTGGCTTGTGCCACTTCTGGGTTCAGAAGCAAAGAAGAGAAAAGAACCTTTGAAATCTGCAGAACTAACTCAAGCAGAGGCTGTTGTCTGCACCATCTTTGGTCTTCAACAGGGAGAGAGAGAGTGAGGCTGACAGAGGGCGGAGGTGCCACGAAGCCTCGTCCGAAGCCTAGTTGCTCTTAACACATTCTTCCAGAGGAAGGAAAGGGTCTAACTCCAAGGCCCCGTTTCCCTCGACCTAGGCGAGGGACAGAAAGTAAGCAAATTCAGCCAGCCCAGTCATCTTTACTGCCCTAGCCATTGAAATACCGCTGGGGTGATGGGACTACCCAATTCTTACTTGCCTTTAGGCAAAGATGCTCTAGTAAAAAAGACTTTGAAAATGACCAAGCTAATAAGGAGGTCATTAATCTTTTAGCCCACCAGGTCTTTCTTGAGTTTCACTGCTGTCAAAATCCAAAACCATTTCACACATAGAAAGTAGTTTCAACTGACTGAAGGTAATGAAGTAAATGACACGTCTTCTGTTTTTTCTGAAAGACTAAATGCTGCCAGGGTAGAAACATTTTAAATATTTTTCTGGATACCAAACCTATTCCAAAGTTGCAGGTGAAAGCAAAGTTCAAATGATTTGTTTAACAAAGCTTGCTTGGTTCTTTGCCCACTATAATTTCTCCTAGAATTAACAATACTTGGAGTGTAGGTTTACATTCAACACTAACCAAAACACCACCTATCCCTTCCTGTCAGTTTTCAGCTGTGTTGCTGACTGGCAGTGTCAGGTACTGAACCAGTCCAGAGGGATTCCAAGTTGTTTATTATTTCTTCCAGTTCTTTCCTCACTCCACCTTAGCCCAAGAACCTCTCTTTTCTCTCCTAGCAATTCTCAAGCAGGCAGGCCCACTGGGATTCTCCGGCAAGCTGTCCAGCAGGCCCCCACTCTCTCTCTTCTTCTGTTAGCAAACTATCTCTCCTTAAACTCTATCCCCAAGAACTCTCTTCAAGACTCTTTCCAAACTATCTCCAAACACTGCCCTTGGGCAAGCCCTGGCTCTCTGCTCCTCGAAACCCCCCCTCTAGCCAGGATGAGAACCCAGTCTCAACTATCATAACTGTATTCCCAAATGTCATATATCCCCATAATTAGGATGTTGGCCCATCCCTTTGACTCTTAAAGGGGAATCCTAACACCTTCCGTTCAGTAGAGGACTCAATCTTCAGCAGTCCCCTACTGCAGCAGCTGAAGAATCAGTGTCTCCATATAGATATTCTTACTAAATAAAACACACTCTTAACAAGGGAACTCAATTTTCCCAAAGACAGAGAAAAATAACTTCAGTCATAAGCATTCCGTTCCCAGCATCAATATGCCAAGATGCGCAGAGACAGGGTCAGTTACCTGCGAATAACCTTTGCTTCAAGCAAATGAAGGAAATGGAGGAAAGTCAGAGAAGGCAACAGAGCTTCCCAACCTTGGACACTTTCCCAGGTGTTCTGGGATGTTAGTTAGGATAATTTGTAAAATAAAAAAAAAGTTCAAAACAAATTTATCCTTTAGGGAGTCTCCCTGAATTAATAATTGTCTCCTAAAAGATAAAGACGGCTATACTATAAAGGCATAAGCTTAGGATTCCTTTGATAAAATTACACCAGAGTTCACAGACCAGAGCACATGGTCCCACAATTGCTGTGGGGCTCTTTTTTGGCTCCTATCTGCACTAGACACAGCTTTTCTTGGGCCAGGTGCAGACAGACACAAGTGAAAGGCAGCCTTATCTCTGCTCCTTGCTGCCTATCTCCAGTGGATAAACAAGGGCTCCAGCCCTGAGCTATCAGGCCAGTTCCCCTTCACACATGCATGTTTAACTGCATGTAGGAGTCTGCATTCCTTCCCAAGTACAACTTCCTCTGAAAAAGGCAAGCTTTGCTTCAGGGAGGACGGTGACATCAATCCTGAAGTAATAACCCTGCAGCACTCTCCTCTCTCAACTCACGCAGTTTTCAACAGAGCCTTGACCGTATCTTTTGTTGATTGGAAACCACTCTAAGAACTGGATAGGAATCAAACTGCCCAGAAAACAAGCTAGAGCTGACCCCAAATGTGGCCGCTTCAAGCGGTTACAAAAAGAATCACATTCTTTGCCTAGTTATTCATACATATCAGAGCTCATGCTTCTGCCTGGTGGTAGGAGAATTCAGAGGATCTGAACACTGACAGGACAGAAATCCACCTTTTATCCCTCATTTATTGTGCCCAGTAGCTTCTGCAAATCTCTTCCTTAGAAAATTTGAAATCAAATGAGTTTATTGGGCAATATCCAAGACCATTAACTCCTTCCCAGAACAAAAATAGCTGATGGCATTTGTCCTTCCAAGAACAAAATACCTGATGGTATTCTGGAGACACTGGCAGTGGGAAATGTACACTGAAGGGATAGGTGTTGGAACACTGTATAACAAGAAAACAAACTGATGGATTTAGCTCTGAGTTTTCTCATTGTGGAACAATTACCCAAAAGGCAGGATACACGATGCACATCATTTCAGTTCAGTTCTCACTCCAAGCGAACAAAAGTCTTATTAGACTAAAAGTTTTATTAGACTATGTGCTGTAAGTCAACTGGGACAGTGGCTGACCCCAGGTCAGAATGCTAGGTGGATGTCTGGGACAAAAGGGTGAAACTTTTCACTGGGCACCCTTTGAATTTTGAATTTCAAACTATAGCCATTATGGTCTATTCACAAAATGTTAATTTTAAAAAGGTTAAAGACCTGTAGAACTAATTATAGAATACTGAAGAAATGCAAAAAAGATGATGGTGCTGGTGGAACTTTACAAAGGAAATGTAAACATTTTAAAGAAATGGCTCAGATTTAAAAAAAATACATAAGCACTCATGGAGAAAAACTTAAATTTATGTAAGATTAAATAGATCCAATCTATCGACCTCTCCTTACTAATTACTAGCATCAACTGTGTCTCATTCAGTGAGCAATCTATCAGTTTTTTGGGTTTTAAGTACCAGAGATTGAGAATCAGGAAAAAATAATTCAGAATGCTTTTACTAATGTAACAAAAATTAACTTAACCAAAGACCAAGCTTTTCAGTCTAAGAAACAGACCTTGTGTATACTGTGTTCAAGGTGGCTGGTGGCCAATCGAGTGGACGAGAGAATGCTGGAGAAGCTGGGAATGTGACAGAGGACAGGATGGCCAACACTGCAGGGCGTCCGGTCCTGTCCTGTCACCCGCCCCCTCCTTACAACCAGTATTCAAGAAGTCATCAGAATTTGGAGACTCAAAAAAGTAGGGAAACTCTTGGGAGATTAATTTAAGAAGAGAAGGAGAGGACTGGGCTTTCTGGGTGTTTTCCTTCCAGGGAGCAGTCTCAGGCTTTTTTTTTTTTTTATTTGAAAATTTTAAGTATTTTATTTTTTTAAAATATATTTTATAATACCACCATGAGATAAACAATTACAAAAATGTTCATGTTTGGGTTTCGGTCATGCAGTGTTCCAGCACCCATCCCTCCACCAGTGCCCATTTCCCACCACCAATGTCCCCAGTTACCTCCCCCCACCCCCAGCCTGCCTCTTTGGCAGGTTCTTTATCTCTTTTCTCTCTTTCTCTCCTCTCTTCCTTCTCTTACATATTGTGGATTGAAGGTAAGACTAAGGCCCCAAGAAAACCTTCTGAAATAAGCAACAGTGTTTCCATCACAATCACTTATTAATTTAGGATTTCAAAATCATGACCCTTCAACAGCTCATTTGTCTTGGAGTAAAATACAGCTCCTGGAGGCAAGGTCATGTTTGCCCTTGGGAAATAAGGACAAACGGAGCTGGTAAGTCTCAATAGTGTCAACAGTTTGCTCTTCTGCAGGCGTATACCATGAGCACTGTGTGAAAAGAAAAGAGCAAAATCAATAAAAGATCATCTCACTGTGAGAAGTCAATTAGAGATTGTTTCTTGGGTCTGGAGCAAATGTTTGTAAGTCAGGGTTGGGGAGGTTTCTTTTGTCATTTCTTGGGTAGCTTTTTTAGTCAGAGTAACTGGGATCTAAGATTTTTTGAGTCCATGGTTTTCACCCTTTTTTCCAACACCAACATTGAGTATCAACACCAATCTGTACACAGATTGTACACACTGTAGTTTTCAACTGCAGACTAGCAGTTGACAACCATAGCTTTCAGATGGAGACAGAGGCTTCAAGGTGACACTTGGTACCTTTATAGAACTGGGAGCCATTAATTACCCAAGCAAGGAGGAACCAGATTCCAGAGCAAAGAAAAAAATCACAAACCCCATCACGAGAAAGACCCCTTTGTCAAGGAAGACAGAGCTCTGTCAAAGGGGACTCTTTTTTTTCTGCTTTCTGTTGCTGCTTTGGTTTTCTCGGGACATACCCAGCCTGTCAGTGCTCAAGGGACTTATGTGGCGATGCCTGGATAGAACCAAGGTGGAGATGAAAGTACCTGCTCGGAAGGCAAGTACCTCACGTCTGCACTGTGTTCTTGCCCCTGAGGGCATCTTTGTAAGAAACTTTGCAAAAGTTCCTAAAGAGCCTTGACATGACCATAAGTGAATAACGATCACATGGAGAGAGCTTCGTCTGGAATCAAGTCAATCTCTTAGCAAGGCCTGGAAGTCTTTTATGACTTGGCCTACAATACTTCTCCAGCTCCTCTTCATCTTCTTTCTCTAATCTATTTAGCTACAGCATAGAAATGACTTGAATCATTTCTCAAATGTGCTTTTCAGTGGCTAGTCCTGCTGATGGAATGTCCTGTCCCTTCATCAGCATCCACCAGTGAGAAGGTTCACTGACAACTTCCACTCTTCAAAAATCCTCAGAGCGTATCCTCTCTTCAGTCTCCCTTGAACTAATCTTACCCACCTGTTTTGTAAAATATAGATTCAGCTATGGTAAGAGCAGATCAAACAATGATTGTCAGTGAAAACAATTTCCCCAAATCTCATACTACAAGAGGAGTGTTTCCCCAAAGTTTCAAAACAAGAGGATGTTCCATTCACATCTCTGTTGGGAGGCAACTGCACCAGCTGAAGTCTGAAAAATGTGTTCAAGTCTTTAAAGGGGGGTTCTGTGGGAAAGAAAGTTTGGAAGCAGTGAAAGGAGGCTTTGGGTTGACTAAGGTAGGGAAATAGTGACCATAAAATAGAGCTAGAAAGAGAGTGGAAGGTGGGGGGTTAGGTCTTCAACAATTGCACAGTGGGTGACAAGTCCTTTCTAATCTCTAGGAACTGGAGATTAGAAAGAAATCTAGGAGAAACAGCCTCCTTGGGGTCTGCAAGATCCTAAATCTTCAAATATCAGAAACACAAGACTAATACACCCTGCCATTGTTAGAACTCATTAAATGTTCCTCCCTAATCTCACACTTGGCTTTTAGCCTCTGGAAAGACTGGCTACTGTCCTAATAATTTTGCACATTATCACTATGCCTAGAACCCAGACTATAAGTTCTATAACAATAGGGGTTTTTTTTTTTTTTTTTTTACTTTTTGGGTCACACCCAGCAATGCTCAGGGGTTTCTCCTGGCTCTGCACTCAGGAATTACTACTATGGTGCTGGGGGACCATATGGGATGCCGGGATCGAACCCGGGCCGGCATGGATCGGCCGCGTGCAAGGGTCAGCCCTACACGTTGGACTATCCCTCCAGCCCCATGGAACTCTTTTTTCACTGCTGACAATCGTAACAAAGCACGCAGGGATCAACTTGAAACGCTTAGGTCTAGGCCTTGGGCTGATACACTAGGTGGCACCGTCGGCTGTAGGATGGAGTCTCCTGGATCATGAAGGCTGGAGGGGTCTTGACTGCCTCCAGAAACCCTGTTTACTTCCAACCCGTCTTGCTTGTCTTTTCTACCTCTGCAAACTACTTAGGATCATGCAAGTTCTTTTCTTGGGTTCAGAAAATCAGACTGGACACAAAAACAGAGTCCTTTTGTTTTCAGCCTCTATGACCTGTTTCTCCAAGACAGAGAAAACAAGTAATAAAGCAAATTAAAAAAAATTATTCATTTATTTTTGTCCAAAAGATAAGAATGCTAGTAGAATTAAGTGTCAAGGGACCTCATGACATTCCCTGGCAGAATTTCTGTGAAGCTTTCAACCAGTTTAATCCAAATTAGTAGGAGCTTCAGAAAAGGCTTTTGGAAAGTCCACAGCTGGAATGAAGTTTTGTCATGAACTTTGCCAAATGTATAAGGATATATAAAAAAGGGATGGGGAAATTGGGATCTTGGACCAAAGTTTTTTTAATAAAAGAAAAAACAAAAGGCCCAGATTTAATTAAAATTTCCTCCATATTCTGGCATATCCTGTAATTTTTTATTTCACTGCCCAAAAGCTATTACATAGCTATTTAAATAAGAGAAAGAAAAGGAAGTATTTTTAATTTTAGAAAAAAAGAGGAGAAACTGTATTTTTCTTTGACCACATCCTAAGTGCCAACAGAGGGGCGTCCATTTATCTTAGAGGCAAAGAACAATGGTTTATCGCAGCACAGTGACTTATGCAGCAGACGAGTACATCTACCCATCCAACTCCAGAAAAAGCACATCACCCCAGAGCCAGTGGTATTCACTGGACGCTTCAAAGTGTAGTAGCAGACTTCAGTAATTAAAGTCCTTGTAATAAACTATCATTGTCTGATTCAGTCACATAAAAAGTGGGTTGTATCAGTCTTTCTACTAAGTGTGTGTGTCTGTGTGTGGGCATGCCAGGGGAACTCAACAGTGAGGATCTTAGAAATATATCTTAATCACTTATAATGTGTCCTATAAATTGATCTTTTGTTCTTCAAGTGTACTATCCTGTCCAGCTTTTTTTCTTGCATGCTAGGCCTTATATTCAGGCTATCAAAATCTTTTTCAACACTTATTTGAATCTGGGTTATGCTTACCTACCCCATTGCTCAGTTAGAACCCTGGGCATCTGGTCGTTCCTGACTCTTCATGCCTACATACAATTGCTAGGACTTACTCATTTCACCACATATTCTCAGGTTAATCCCTTCTACCAGTTTCAGTCAGGGTGCTTATATCTCTTAGATACTGCATCAACCATTCCCAGCTTCTCTTGTCTTTCTCCATTTCAAACCACTGTCATCAAATGATAACAAGACCATGCTTTGATAATATCATCTTCCCACTGAAAATCCTAAGGTCATCCCCTCACCCCCTCAGGGCAGGAGATGGAATCTAAGAAACCCTCTACCCATAGTCACCAGCCTTTCTTTTCTTGACTCAGTTCAGGTTCATTAATTTCAGTGATTCTGGGTTGTACGTCAATTTGTCAGACCATACTCTTCTTATGCCTTTGTATTATAAAAGGAGGCAAATCTTAGACCACAAATAACAAAATAAATCACTTAAATAATATAGAATGATTCTGTTTTTTAGAAGAAATATAAACTTAATAAATCAGATGTTGAGGGTATAGCTCAGTGATACTCCACTTACCTTATGTATGTGAGGTCCTGGGTTTGACCACTGGCAGAACAAAAAAAAAAAGAAGGAAGGAAGGAAAGGAAGAAGGAAATGAGGAAAAGGGAAGAAAAGAAAAATTAGAAGCTGGAATAGTTAGTAGTTTGGGTTTTTTTTTTGTTTTTTTTGGCTTTAGTGCCAATAGTAAAAGGTTTTTACAACTCCTTCCCTTGGTGCAGATTTTTGAAAAATCTTCCAGGTCTGAGACTCATATTATTACTCATCAATAACCTCTAAATTGAAATCTACCAATAACAGACGTAGGTGTCTGAGAAAGGACCAAACATAATACTACTCAGAGCTAACTTTGAAACAATGCACTGAGTTTTTCTCAGACTTGGTAAAGGACTGCCAGGAAAAATAGAACAAATGTCAAGAAAACTTCAAAACTCAAAATTCCCAAAAGCCTGTGGATGGTAGGGAGCCTGGAAAGTCTAACAAATGCCTTGACTATCAGCCCATGGTTGAATGGCCTTTGGAATAAAAACTGTAAAACCATTGTCATACCAAATGGTCTAGAAAGCCAAACATGTGACGCAATTCTAGGACTGAAGTGCTATGACTAGAGTATGGACAGGACTGGAACAGCAACACTGTAATTTGAGAAAGTGTCAACAGTAATGACACCCAAACACTCGCTCGCTCTGGGGGGCAAAGATCCAAAGCAATTAATCAACCTGCCACAGCACGCAAGAAAACACTCCATACAATGTGGTCTCCCTTCACTACAACACACCCAGGGCTATATCTGGCAGGTCACACGTTTAGGGACCAAATGGTTGCTTTGCATCAGAAACACAGACGTTTACTTTGTCTTGCCTACCAAGAGGTAGATATGCTGCCATGTCTGGGCCAATGATGGAGCCAGGCACAACGATGCTAATCTGATGGTAGAGGCTCAACCAACAACTTTATTCTGATTAGTCTCATTACAGAATGGCCTACACATCCCTTAGCAGTCACAATCTTGCTACGTGGAGCTACTGAGGGAAGGTATTTTCAATCTGCTGCTCTACAATTTTCCAATTAATAGAACAAATAGGCCATCAGCATGTTAGTAAAATATAACAAAGCTCAGCAAAGGTTTTAGCTTTAACTTTGAGAATAGTCTTGAGCTATTCCCATTGACTTGGTCCAAAACATTCATTTTCAGCTCTACATACTGTTACTGATGTAAAGCAACCTAATGAGTTGCATCAGATTTCAGCTTAGCCAATCCACAGTGCAGAGGTAGCAGGCATTTGGAGGAATTCACTAAATAAAACTTAAATGTATTTTTAAACCCTATAAATGCAGCCTTTATGAATTATGAGCATCATTGAGCCAGTGCCTTTGTTTCCATCAGTGGAATGGTGGATTTCCCCAAAAGGATAGCTGACACTCCATCATGTAAATCCAGGATGCCACTGCATTAAGCCAGCTGCGTTCTTGAATATATCAATTCAATCTGACAAGGGGAGCTTGTTAGACCCTTCCTGACTTAATAGTCCATCAGTCTGGTATATCAGGTACAATGGCACAGTTGTTCAGCTTTTAGGAAAGTCTAGTAGTTTGCTAATAGTTTTTCAGAAGAAGGCAGAGGGTGAGGAGATGTATGTGGAGACAGTATCTCAGTGCTACTCACAAATCCCCCAAAAGGCAGTCAAGGATGCTTGAATTACATGTCTTTAGAAAAAGAATTGCAAGACAACTATGGAGAATTTTATATAAAATTGGTGTCCAATAGGCACAAATGACATAAAAATGAAAGAGAGCAAAAAAAAAAAAAAAGCTTTTACTATTAATGCTGAGAAGTCATTTGTGATGAGATACCTGTTATTAAGGAACTAGACACATTTCTAAATACCAGTTAGACCAACTGTGGTTCTGACCATATTCATCCACTTCACAATACATTAGATAAAATACACCACAGCCCAACCCTAGCACACATCACATTTTTACTTTTTTTTGTCCTTTCTAAAATTTGCTGAACTTCAACTTTAATCCAGTTAATAATCCTTGCAGGATCTCAGACAAAATGGAGTTCTGATAAGCCTTGAGTGAAAATCTTTCAAGGTCTGATTAAAGGAGAGATTTTTTTTTTCAAGACAGAGGTCACTCACAAACTCCTTTTTAGGGAATTCAATTTGGCATGACTGCAATATGTTTACATTAGTAAAGACAGAAAATTCTTGAATGAAAACATACTCAATACATCCTAATGTCCCCCAAAAAACAGGCCTAGCGGTTAGAGAGTAAGTCGGCTTATTTTACCATTCATCTACTAAGCCTGTTTATTTCATAACCCAGTCGTCTTCAGAGACGGCCATGACAATTTAATTTCCAGCCTAAGAAGAGCCTGTCCACAATGGCTTATGAAGGAAAGGATAAGAGCCAAACTCAGCTTGGTCTCAGTTACGTTGAAATGTCAATTTGCTTACTGCATACAGTGAAACATACGAACACGAACATCCCCTGATAAAGGGAATAGGGCCAGGAAGCTTCTTACCCCAAAAAGATAGACAGGAATGTGCGGCCTCTATGATTCCATGGCTACAGACTCACAGACATGTTTATCATTCCATTATAATTCTTTAGACTTTAGACCTTATGTTCTCAAACCACTCTCCTTTACAGAAAATCTCAATGTTTTCATAAAGCACAAACATCATCAGCCTAATGTTATTGTGTCCACGTGTATGTTCTGGATTAAGGCACTTGTTCTATTTGGATTAAAATCCACATTACTTGATAAACAGCAGAGCAAAATGGGAGTGGGTGAGTTGGAAATGAAGTGAACCTCCCTTCACTTTGATGAATATCATTCTAAGAAAAGATTCTTACACGTTTTTGTTTTCTATTTTTTAATTTATTATTATTATTATTATTATTTTGCTTTTTGGGTCACACCCGGCAATGCTCAGGGGTTTCTCCTGGCTCTGCACTCAGGAATTACTCCTGGCGGTGCTCGGGGACCAAATGGGATGGACCTTATGGGATGCTGGGGACAGAACCCGGGCCGCGTGCAAGGCAAACGCCTCTACCCTCTGGGCTATCGCCCGGACCCCAGTTTTTGTTTTATAATGGAGCAAAATCCACCCTCTTCGAAGAGAGCAAAATGTCCATAGCCTGGTTTAATGGACTCCTTTTGGATCAAGCAGGAGAGTCAACAATTAGGCCACCCACTTTTCCAATACCATTCACCTCCCATTCACTCCTACGCACCATTAAATAACTTTTCATGCCTGGCTTTTTTGTAGACAAGCAGTTTTAGAACATTATCAGCTTAGTTTCTATTGTGCTTTTTAAGGAAGAGTTAGACAGTGTAGAAAGGAGTCATTTCCCAAAAAGAAGAGTCACCCTCAATTTCCAACATAAACATTTTATTCCATAATTCTCTGTATTAATAATACTTGCTATTTCCACCATAGGACATCAGCAATTCTTCTAACCCCCAAATGACTAAGGTCTTAAAGTTAGAACCAAATATCCTTTTTAGCATTCAGATAACACTACTTCAACAATTCCTCGACGCTTAAAAACAGCAAATCCTTCCTTCTTTAATTACATTGAATATAAAACATACTACTTCAAAAGCAGTTTGTTTCAAACTTTTTAAAGCCTATTTCTCATCCATAATATAAACACATTCACTACAATACATCTAGTATGTAACTCAAACCCTATTTTTCCATGCCAAAACTGAAATAAGGTTCTTTTTAGCTGTGATCACCATTCTTCTTAAAGATGTGGGAAATCTCAAAATTTAAGCAAGTTTTCTCCACATGGAAATAGCTGTACCGCTGTCTTACCTCCCAGAGTTTCAACAGTTTGAGAATGTTTTATTACTCAATTTTTGTATTTAAAGAATTAGTCATAAGGAAATGAGTGGTAAGCTGGCCCAAACCTGGGTTACCCTGAGGCGGGAAGTGGCTGAGAAACTTGTAGCAGATTTTAAACTTTTTTAATCTGCTGGCCGCTTGGCGAGACACAAAGACCACCTACCCCACCATTCCCTTCTAGCCATTATAGAAACAAAAAAGTTATTCCCCATCTGAACGGGATAGAAAGGTTACTTCAGATAAAACACCACCAAGCTACCACCAAAGATTTTACTGTTTAATATATGCCAGAAATAAAATTATAGATTTGTCATATTATAAACATTAAGGGCAGCTCAGACCACCTAGGATCCGCTCACAGATTATACTATAAATTGCACTCTAGGGCTATTCAAAACACAGACATTTTCTAGGTGATATTTCTGCATAAAGAATATACATACAGTTAAGGCAATCCTGGAAATGATCTGTAACCTACAGAAATACTATCTGATACCAGAAAATGAGGTCTTTTATAGAATGAGGACTTATGACCACTACTCTAAAAGCAACATTGCTTGGAAATAACCAGGTATCTTTCTCAATTCTGAGTATAAATGACACCTTGATTTTGGTGTGTAGCATCTAAAGCTCACAGTTCACAGCTGAATGTGTTTAATTAACACAAACTGCAGTGCCAACATCGTGTTAAAATACAGATACAGATTCACACTCTGCCATGAAAGCTAAAACTGTTATAATTGTGTTACCTAAACTACAATATTATTTTAAATTTTAAAAGAATTTGTCGAAATTTGCCTATAAATGGATACACATTAGTCAGAAGGACAGATACAGAATGATTGCTTTCATTTGTGGGATATAAAACAATAGTATGAGACTAATAGCCAAGGCCAGAGAAAACAGACCAGGAGGTCTTGTCAATAGTTGGAATGCACCAGTGTGGGGGTCAGAGGTTAGGTTAAGATAGAGAAGGGGCCAGTGTTCTAATAATTGTTGGAAATGGTAACACCAGACTATGAGCATCAAACATAGGCAAAGGGTTATACATAAACACCCTTAAATGAATGTATTGCAAGCCACAACATGCAAAAAAGAAGGGTGAGAGAGAGAGAGAGAGGAGAGACAGAGAGACAGAGAGAGACAGAGAGACAGAGACAGAGAAAAGGGAGAGAAAAAAAAGTGCCTGCCACAGAGGCAGGCTGGGAGAAGGTGGCGGGAATCTGAGGACATTGGTGTTGGGAAGGGTGCACTGGCGGATGCTGGAACACTTTATGACTGAAAGCCAATCATGAACAGCTTTGTAATGTATATAATTTAAAAAAATTTGTTTTTTAAAAATCTAGATTCACACTCAGAACCGAAGTGAAAGTTTAGGAACCTGTATCACTTGTATCACTTGTCTTCCCGTTGATCACCGATTTGCTCAAGCGGGCACTAGGAATATCTCCATACGTCCTGTCACATTAGTGTAGCCCAAGGGCAACTGCTCACTCCAGGAACATGAAGAGCTTTAAACTATTCCTTCAGGTCATGGGAATGAGGTCTATAATTGTTACTGGAGTTTTGGCATATCAAATATGACCCGTGTCATATTTGCTATGCCAATACCTAATACCTAATACGATATCAGGAACCTGAATGAACAAAAAAAGGTTCACAATAATTAAGATTTAAATATTAGAAAAATTCAATTAAATAATAATTTTAAGCATTTTATGAATATTAGTTCATTTTTAAGAACAAGTGGCTAAAATTAATGCAGCTAATTTTCCAGAAAAATTAGGGGTTACTTTTTTATAGCAACCAATGGGCTAAACTAAAAAATTCAAAATTCCAAATTTAGCCAGTTTTGCACTCCCTCCCTCCATATAACCTCAAAAAAGTTTTAAATAAGATGGTTTATAATAGCAATACTGAAAATAAATCATCTTTGAATACTTTTAGATTTTCCCCCAGTATACCACAAATCATATCCTGAAACGCAAACAAAGTAATCACTGAAATGTTTGAGATCTGTTGCTAAAATTCAGGGCTACAGGACAAGGAGAGTGAACCTAGTGACAAGCCAGCTGTCTCTCTTGTCTTTGTCCTGTGTCTTTGGTTTTAAGGTCCACATCCATGTCTTCACACTGAGTCCATAAACACCAGCAGTATCACTAAAATAATAACAAATAAAAAATAGGCTCTGGTTAGAGGGAGAGGATTCCTTTACTGCCGCCCTGCTGAGGTGGATTTGACCACGAAGGCGGGAAAGCCATCAGCATCCTGAATTAATGGGTACAGTGGTTTTCAAATAAGATATTTTCATGATGGACACAATGTGGACTCAGCAAAGTTTCTCCTTCAAGAAAAATATGGCATCTATTTCAAAGAACCCTGATTAGGCTTAATACCATTAGGGAACCATCAAGGAGTTGCGTTGTTATTACTGCTTTTAACTATCAGTTACTTTCTAAACGAAAAATTGTGGGTAGTTAACTTGACCGACAGTCAAGGTTTAGGAATGCAGCAGCAGACCCAAGGTACAGACAAGCTAAAGATGTGCACAGGTCCCAGACTCCTTAGAATTTCTTTTTGGTTGTCAGTTTTCAGCCTTTCTCATCATCCCTTATCAAACAATTATTACTTGATGTGATACTTATGAATAAAAATTCATTTCCTTCATTACCTCCCACCTGAAAAGCACTGAAATACTCTGACTTAAGGAATCCTCAGAAAGTTTATTAGAAATAATGATCATTGATGGTGAAAAACCAAATTAAACAAACCTAATGAATAAGTTCAATCACTACTAACTACCTATATATTGATAAATATATTTTTAAGAGTACAACAATATTAGCTACCTTTGTAAGTTAATTACGAAAAATGTAACTGTTTGGATCAATTTTTAAAATACTTTGAATTTTTTGTTTTGTTAGGGCCCAGGATGCCCCTCCTGTTTAGTTTTGGCCACATTAGATATTCAGACAGCAGGATGCAGACTTGTTTGTGCGATGATGCTGGGAACTAACCAGGCTACCTAAGCAATACCCAGAAGCCCCTAGGTTCACCAAACTATGCTTGAGAGACCACGTGGGGACCGAACTGGGGTCGGCTATACACAAGGCATGAACTTAACCATAAACCTTCCAGCTTCAAAACTTGAAATTAAAAACATAAAGTTCAAAAAGACCAGACAACAAAAATCTATAAAACAAAACTAATTTTAAAGAACATTTTGCTTTAATTTCTAGCATGTTTTATTATAAAACAAAAAGGACTTTAAGCTGCATGTTTTCAGTATCATACATGAAAATTCACATCCAGAAATCTTGTCTTCTTTCTTCACTGTCATATCTAAATAGTCACTCCTGGCTGGATTTTTCCTCCTTGGCAATTCTTTTGTTACACCACTGAAATATTTCTCACGGAAGGAATTATGGCCTTGGTATGGAAGAATCTGATCACTTAGGAGATGTGAATACTGGTCCCGGTCCTGATTGGTTGGGGAATACAAACAGAAAGGGTACCCACGTTATTCCTTAGATAGCTTGCAACCGAAGCAGTCATTTACATTAAGCAAAAGCTCACTCTATGGCACATGCTTAGTTTTCTTATTTTCTATATTTGAAATACACCACTATTTATACCTGCATCGTGTTCAAGCATCCAAAGCATTTCTACCTACTGTATACCTCATCTGAGAAACAATGATCCACTGAACAGAAATGAAAAATAGCTTTACTGGGAGAACAACAACCTAGAGAGGGAAGAAAATCATCCCAGGCACCACAAGTCAGGATGACAAATGTCTCTTCTAATATCCTAGTTCTGCACAAATTAAAATCATTTGTGACTGTCAGAGTTATTAAACAAGGAAGTTTTTATTCCAAATAGCATATATGTAAGAAATGACTGCATTTATGTCTCATGAAGATAATAGAAATGGTTTGAGTAAATAAAATTCAGTTATTAAAATAACAATCCCAGGTAATTTTAAGTAACCATCGTGGATGAATGATGTTAAACAAGTAAATTCTCACACTTTTAGTCTTCAGAGAGAGCTAAGCACCAGCACTCAGCTAACACTTGGCTACTATGAAGCATCAATCTGCGTTAGAATGCTGCATTTCAGCTTACAGTCTGAAGACTAAGAACACTGACAGAAAACAGAAACATTAGCTCCAAATTCAATTACACTAACCAACCCTATGATTTCTAAAAATCTAATTAGAAGTAACATCTCATTTCATATGTGCTTCTGTAAATTCATAGTCACTTATATGCCAATTAATGAGATTCTGAGAAGAGTAGAAACACCATTAGAAAATATGAAGTCGAAGTTACCCTGTTTCAGTCCCCAAATGGCTATTCATCAATAGAAGATCCTCGTAATACTTTGCCATTTTTCAAACGCCTGTGTGAGATGAATGTCCTTACTCTTTATCATTAAGTTCCTAAATAGCAACAGAAACTTTATAATCTCCTCAAACATTTTAAAACTTCAATTTAATTCCTAAAAACTCAGGTTCAACGAAATTAAAATTATGATACCTTATCTGTCTAATCAAAAATTGATATTTCAGAAATCAAACAAAAAACAAATATCACACATGACCAGACTTTCTGATTGATCAAAACACAGTGACTATTCAAATCTTTGGCCATTAACATATTACAATCCCAAATACCTTTAAGACTATGAAGTCTGCCAGTGGGTACTAACTTTAGACTATCTTCAATAACCCCCAAGAAACGGACCAAACTTCAATTATACAATTTAAGAATACAGTATTACTCAATTGAGAATACGGTCACCCCACCCCCGGTCCCCCAGAATACAAATTTAAAGGTAGCACTTACTGGGTAACTATTATGGATAAAAAAATATACTAAATGCTGTCTATGAGTTCTGAATATAAACACGTTAGCTCTAAGAGATAACTACACTATTTTACATATGAAAAATTTAAAATTATAGAAACAACACAGCTGCTAAATGACTTGAGTACTGATCAGTTTAAACTCCCAAAGCTACATTCCTAATTATATGACTTTATTTTCTGAAAGAGTTAATTAACTTTTCTGCCAGGAAAACTTCAGAAAATAAAAGGTGACGGATGAAAGCTCTGAGAGCTACAGCAAAGTTACCAATGCAGAGAGAGTGTCAGAAATACAATAAACTTAGTTTAAGCAACTAATGGCTCTATTTCAATGACACAAACATTTTGAAGCAGAGGAAAGGTGTAAATTGCAGAGATGCTTGAAGGAATCCAGAATCCCACCCTACGGCTCACGCCAGAAGAGGGCTCCATTCTGGTCCACATCAAGAGTAGCAAAGGCAACAGACGCAATATAGCCTAATGGTCTAGCCTTTAAGCTCTGCTTGTACATTTAAGTTTGTGTGTGTTTCCTTATACGTACATCTGGGAAACAATGTTGTTACCATAGCTATGAATCAGGGATAGTGAACTACAACCCTAGCCAGAGTGCCCTGGTGCCCCAATAGTACTTTGTGGCAATATCTTTTTTCTTTTTGCATAGACCCAGTAAAATGGGAGGCCTTACTGAAAGAAAGGAGTTTCCGTCCATCAGACCTAGGAACACAATAATTTGAACTTTGCAGGTGGGTTCTAAACCCTGAACATTTGTCATATTGACCTGACTTAAGCTTCAGTTCCTTTGAGACTGGCCATACACCCCAAAATATGGGTCCCACCCATGGAACCAGGGCAGGCTTTGTGCACCCTGGGTGACCTGAACAGAGGACAGGCTTCATGTCACCCTGACAACAACTTGGGGCAAGAGAGAGCCCCAGAGCTCAAGTATGATATCTTACGACAACAGTCACTAAGGAAAAGAAGATGAGGCAAAGGAAGTCTTTACTGGCAAACTGGCTGGAAGCCTGTAGTAAGGCCTGTAGCAAATGTCAAACCAAATGTCTCCAGGGAAAGGCCACACTGCTCTAAATCTAATCTGGGTTCAAAGTTTTTATCCCAGCTTTACTGCACCTATGCAAAATAACAACCACTTCTAACACTTGGCTAAGCTCGGGCCTGGGGTTCCTGCCTCTTGCGGAAGATAAGCACAACTTATCTAGCCCTTCTCAAATTTGTGTGTTTAGCCACAAGTTTGTATCAGACGTCTGAATTTTGCATCATATGAAAAGAAAAGACATGCCTTCATCTACTCTTCCAGGTGCTCTAAATCCTGACCTTATACATATAAAGCCACCAGAAGCTTTTTGGAACTGCATACATGACTTAACTCACTTATGTCTTAAAGCTGCATTGATATCCGCGGTCAGTGCTGCGACTGGACTTTCACAATTCTCATCACTCAGCATCATTCAGCACCCAGGGACTGAAGCCTGTGTCCTTTCTTCCCAGAACCCATCTAGACTGTTACGGGATCGCCCCTCCAGGAAAACGCACAGGAGACTGTTGCAGGGAACGTCCTGGCACCGCAGTGGTGAGAAGGATAAAACAGGACAGAAATGTTTGGCTCCAGGGTGCAAATTCAGAAGTGGTGCAATAAGACAGCAAGGAAAAGTGGGCTCAACGCTGGCAGCTGCTAGTGTACACAGTCCACCTTCTACAGCTGGCCAGGGAAGCAGAAGACAGATGACAAAGACAATGAAAGATAAGCTTCCTCTGAGACCACAGACTCTGGCCACAGCTTGTCTTTCATTGAAGAATAGAGAAAGCTGGCTATAAAAATAGAGAATGCCAAGATCAGAGACTGGGAACGAACCAAAGAAGCTTGAAGACCCCAAATTCATGATCGAAAATGGTTATCAAGAAAACATGTTAATTCTAATGGCATTCTAATGACAAAAAACAAACGAGAATAGTGTAGACTCTTACGAATCTCTAGTAAAAAAAAAACAAGAGAAGTGAAATCCGGGGCAGGTTGACAGTTCAAAAGGCTGAATGAAATGCATGCCTTGATGACGTCTGAGTTCATCCCTGGTACCATATGCTCCCACCACCCCTGAAATCCCCTCAACCCCAATACTGCCAGGTATAGCCCTGGTGGTCCACTGAGCATTGCTTGGGAATCATTTCATAAAATCAGACAGAAACCAAACTAAAGGCCACAGAGATAATACGGAGTTAAGGTGCTTTCCTTTGTGCAAGGCTGCTCTGTTGATTCAATCCTGCAACAGATGCAGTCCCCCTAGCACTGCCAGGTGTGGCCCAACTATCTTCCTCCAAAAAACAAGGCCCGAGGAGACAATGCTTAGTGAGTGACACAGCAACCCAGTGGCAGAGAAACACATGTGCTGGCAAAACTGATAAAGACCATAACTTTAGAAAAACAACTGAGTGGAGGAAAGGGGCACCACAGAGAGTAGTGGGGGAGAAGTTTTTCATAGGGAGGAGGGAAAGAATCCACACGAAGTGTTTGCTGCCCTTAACATCTTCTATAGACAGCCCTCCGAGTACAACATGGGAACTCGTAACAAAAACTCCTGGAGAAGCTCTAAGTTCTAAATCTCTTGGGTCCCAGGGATCTGTTTTCCATTTTCCTCTACGAAGAAAAGTTCACAATTCATAAACCATTCTACATGAAAAATTTGTAATATTGATCCTCTATCACAACCCAAGGCCAAAATGTCCGTAAATATATACACACATATATGGAAACATCCATACATTATATATATTATATATTAATTCACATCCCATCATACATGCAAATGCCATACACATTTAAATTATACTTTCATGTATGAATCGCACTGTTTGCAGCATTCATAATCTGGTACTCCCACGTTCAAGGAACGTTCTCTTTTCTATATAACTCATTCTATCTTTACCAGGTGTCACACTTGAAATGATGATGTTCATATCCACATATTTTTCATCACCTTTTCAGAAGTCTTCTCTATCCATATTTCCTGCCCATCTTAACTAAGAATCTCAGATTTTTTCCCCCCAACTGAGTATCTCGGAGGCTAAAGCGTTTACTTGAAAGAAGACTATCCTCAAGCACCACCTCCTTGATCTCCCTCAGTAACTAAAACTTGCCCCAAGGTTCAACTTCTGTTCTAACACTTCCAAATTTGTCCAGACTACCAGTCACGATGCCATTTATGTGTTATAAAACCCGAATCTGTCAGCTTTAAGGAATTAATAAACACTAAATGGAAAATAAAAATACCTATTAGGACATGGCCCTGCTCCTCGAGGTGTTGCAGGTGTGGCTGCAGTGCCCGGCTGCATCGGCAGGTGGCAGACAGGAGACAGGCTTGTCTATACCCAGGGCTCTCCCTGTGGGCCCTGGATGGTTGATGGTCTGACACAGAAAAAGACTGGGCTCCCTGGGATGAACACAGGGCCACGGCAGAGCCTGGCAAGCTACCATGGTATATTTGATATGCCAAAAACTGTAACAATAATGGACTTTATTCCCAACAAATGGAGACATTAATGGCGCCTGCTCGAGCAAATCGATGAACAATGGGAAGACAAGTGACAAGTGACATTAGGACATGGCAAAAGAGAAAACTACAGAATAAAAGATTATGTGCCACCTTTCCTCAATATTGTAACTACCTGTTAAATTCTACAATGAATTAGTTAAGAAAATAGGAACAAAATATTAGGATGATTGATTATACTACTTTTATGTTATCGTTTTAATAATAAATTAAAATTCCTGTGGGAAAATGTGGGCCCATCAAAGATGACTGTATAATGGAAATACACAACTTTCAGGCCACTTTTAATACCTAAGGAAATATAGCAATTTTAAATATTACAAGAACTATACAAGTTCTGATTCAAGGAAGCAAGTATTCCATTTTTTCTGTGGCTTAAGTGAGTCAATTATTTAATTTTCTGCATATTTTCACAAGCAGGTTGTTCTCTAACGTTTGAATAATCTAGAAAGGGTCAGAGTTAATAAGAACCAATGCTAAAAATGCAGCCTAGAGGAGACCTAAAATTTAAAGCTCTTGCTTTTTTCTATGGCTTTTTAAAAGTATGTGTAAGTTACATCAAAACAACAGTTAAAGAGTTAATTTCCCACATGGTGGGTAGTAGAAAATAAAGTTTGACATTTAGAGGGCATTCCTCACGGAACAGCACCATTACGGTAGCACATAGTTCAGATCTAAACTTTTAGACAGGATCCCTTTAACCACTGTCCCACCCAACCAATTTCCTGTCCTATCAGTACCACTAATTCTAAACATAAACCACTCAAGGAATTTTAACACAGTTGCCAAAGAGATCAGAGGAAGCCCTTAGTACTGGTAGTCTACTTTTATGGGTACACTGCCCTCTTCTGGCTGGAAGAGAGAAATGAATTACAGAATTTCCTAATATGGATTCATTCTACCCTTTCATTTTCAAAAAAACATACAGAAGTACAAATACATCGAGTTTATTGGTAAATATACATTTCATGCTGGAGACTCTAAAGTGTATCACTTTCATATAAATCCAACATGGAGTTGAAAATAATTCTCAAAAAGAAAAAAAGGGAAATCTTTATGTTGTTCAAAGGATTTTTGTTTTGGGCCACAAATGGTTTTGGCTCTACACTCAGGAGTCACTCCTGGCAGTGCTCAGGGGCCATATGGATGCCCCATAAGGGATCAGACCTAGGTCAGTTGCATGCAAAGCAAGTGCCCCACCTGCTGCACTATCTCTCTGGCACCAACAAGTTCTTTGTTTTTGTCATTTGTTTTTTGCAATGAGCAGTACATTAAAATAGCATCAACAAAAAAAACAGAAAAAAAAAACAACTACTTCAACCACTTACAACTGATAAACTTTAATCTAAAAGGATTAAATTCTTTTCTTAAGAAGGAAGACAAAACTGGCTGTTCTGCAATAACACTTGACAACGAAACTTCTAACTGGAGTAAAGAGCACTCCCTCCAGATTATATATATACACATCAGTGTTCCTCATTCTGTGTGTCATCAGCCACTCAGATTTTAAAGGAACTCGAGGTTTTAAAGTTTAAAAAAAATTTTAATTAGTAATTCAATTTAGGCAAAAGATTCAAATTTCCTGCCTTTGTGTCCGTTGTTATTAGTAATTTATTGTCTTGTTTAATTAAAGGGAAGGTGTAATAATAACTCAATAAGTATTTGGCTTACTCCTCATGGTAAATGAGGGCTTACATAGCAAGGAATTAAATATTTTGTTAATAGTCATTTTTGAAGAGTACTGTTGGGGAATTACTCCACAACTACTATGTGACAAACAAAGAATTCAGATCTGTGAATTCACAGACCTTACTTATTTGCTAGAGAGAAACAGACATAAAAAAAAAAGGATGCCAAACTCAAACTTGATAGACACTTGGAAGAAAAGGGCATCACAAGAGTATAAGAAGACAGCAACTTGGAAGGCAGGGAACTTCACTGACTAGACGCAGGTAAAAGGATGAGTTCAACTCAGGAAAACAGAGGGGAAGAAAACACCCTAGGAAAGGAAACAGTGAGGAGGGCTCTGAAAAGGGGCCTGAGCACTGGGAGGCTGAGGTTTGGGGGCCAAAGGGAAGGGCACAGAAATCAGAGACAGGAGTTCACCAGGCTGCCCTCGAATATGCTACAGAGAATTTTAAACTGCATTCAGATTTCCACAGAAAGCCACTGATGACTTTTCAGCACGTTCGTGACCTGCCGAGTACTGAAAGATATTCTGGCAACTGCGCAGGAAATGGACTAGAGGGAGAAAGCACAGCAGCAGAAACCCACTGAACTAACAGACCCCAGTGCCACAACATGCCAGAGATAAAGCCCCGGGAAGAGAACTACTAGCCACTCAGTTATTCCGAGTCCAATTCCTAAAAGCTACCTCATTCCAACGATCCAATCAGTAGCTAAGCGCTGGCTATCTACCATTCCCAGACTCTCTATTCCATTATTTCCTTCACTATCTCCAATGCTACCATGCTTAGATTATAGCCTTACGGTCTGTCCAAGAGCACGCCAGCTATCCCTAAGTTATCTCAGGTATCATTCCTCAACTCCAAGTTGTCTGCATCTAAAAAACCAAGATGACCTTCAGTAAAACACAAACTTCTGCCACTCTCCCAACACCCACCACGGGCTTACCGTCACTCTAGAGTTAAACCCCAGCTCTGCAACACTGAACATCACTAGGTTTTCCAGCTAGTCACCAGCTACTCCTTCCCTCGTTCTTAGTATTCAGTCCACTGAATGTCCAGGATTCTGACGCCACTGCCATGCTGCTCAGGCCTCTCTGTACCCCCTGAAGTGTGTTGGCCCCCTCTTCTGACACAGGAAACACGCCCAAGGTAGGTGCCTTTGGTGCTTTCAGTAGGCAACACAGTGCTGGAAAGGGCAGGTGATCGCTTCTCCCACTGTAAGTATCTAAGCATCAGGACTCTCCTTATGATCCACTGAGCCCCACCATCTTACTCAAATGGTTCCATAAGCGCAAACTAAGTGAAGAAAGCCAGGATTTACAACTCAGGGGACACGTAAAGAAAAAAAAAAACGTAAAATACAGAAAAGTGTATGAAGCAAAATCCTGGGAACATGCTTTTTCTTTTCTTGTGCTACCTTTACACAATGTGACCTGTCCTCGGACCTTACAATGTTTATTCATTCTGTGGGAAAATTTACAAACTACTTTGTAGAATCAAACAAGACCAGTAGTCATTGGACTTCAATTCCTAACCCCTACGCCACCCTCTACTCCAAACTAATATGCTTCTTTAATTCGACCGTCTCGTCTTCCACAACACCCCCTACTCACATTCTGACTAAAGCCAATTCTTTTCTCATAATGCCCATTTACTGACAAGATACTTTATGATACTTCTAAAACGAGTGGAAACGCTCAAGGAGAATCACTCATTTATAAAGTGAGTTTAAAGACAGAGAAATTTCCCCTGGAAAATGTGGAGTTTTTAGATGAATCTGAAACACTCTAGTCCCACATGGAAGAAAACAAATGGTTTCTGTTTCAACCATAGGTCAGATTTAAGTTATACTTTTACTCATTGAGTTTCCTGATAAAGAGATAATGATTTCTTTTACCTCACTAGTATTAACCTATAGTCATTTATATTCTCAAGGTGACAGCAGTTTATACAAAACATCAGTTTCATGGCAAACACTTGAATACAAATGGCTTATGAAACTTATTCTACGGTAAGTGAAAAATCAATGATGCTGCCATCGGAGTGAAAGCTACCAAAATGGTAACAGTCATATAATTCCACCCAAGAAAGACTGCTGGGTTCAGAAGAGATTCAAGCTGCCCAATATGTTCTTAAAAAGGTGGAAGTAGGCAACGCGAAGGAAGAGAAGATGAGTGGGTATATTTTCTACCCTACGATCAGCAGAATGAAATGACGTGCAAATGACGCTGCTGAATATAATGGCCCCGGGTCAGCTTCAGGGTAATTACCCATGTCCGGCTTTTGTTTAAAAATCCTGCTTCCCTTATCAAAGCTTCCCACTGTTCGACATCTGGTACTGGACAGTAGCTATAGAAACCACTTGTGCTAAAGTTATACAACTATAAACAGCACTAGGCCATTTTCAAACCAAGGACAAGCAGGTCAAAAGTCTGGCATCTAATACTATTCAGAAAAACCTTCAGCACTATTCTTAATGGGAACAAAGTAAGGCTGGAAATCTTCTATCTTAAATTAGGTTTTTACAAAAATTTTTCTAAAAAACGTTCCTTCCTTTGCAAGATATTAAGTTATAAAGTATCTTTATGACCAACTTACATCTGTTAAGGTGCTTTAACATACATAAAAATCTTCTTATCTCTAATTCTGAATGACATTTAGCAATTGAACTGACATCTGGCACTTGGCATATAATTTCTTATTGCAAAAAGACTATAGCCTATATTTATTCTATAGAACTTCTGCTAAGAACACTTATGCTTGCTACTAAAAATTGCAATGGTAAAATTCAAAATTTAACCTCAATTTAAAAAAAAGTCAACATCACAAAAAACTCCCAGATCAGACTTTTCTTTCAGCAGGTGTGGAGGAGTGTACAGCATCAATAAATGTGAAGACTGTTTACTCTCTGAGCTTGAGAATGTGGACACTGGAGTTGGGTGAAAGACAATTCTCTACTTTCAAATAACTGCTTTTTCCTGTTACTTCCAAATATAATAGAAGAATTCAGATTATCTAAAATAATTATCATTGTCTTTTTTGGAGCTGGTAGTGGATACTTTTTTTTACTTTTCTTTATAAGGAACAATTTTTGAATGTTTTTACTATTAGTTCAGGTGGTATGGATATAATAGTTAAAAGCATTATTACATCACCTAAGTGCTCACAACTTTCCATCACTGCTTTTTTTTCCTAAGCCATTATAGTTTAGGTCATCACTTGTATCACTTGTCTTCCTATTGTTCATTGATTTGCTCGAGTGGGTGCCAGTAACGTCTCCATTCATTGGGAATGAGGTCCATTACTGTTACTGTTTTTGGCATATCAAATACACCACAGGTAGCTTGCCAGGCTCTGCTGTGTATCTGGGTTCATCCCAGGGGGCCCAGTCTTTTCTATGTCAGACCATTAACCAACCTATGTTTACAATAATGGCAGCAACTTGGATGAAACTAAAAGGTGGTATGTGGAAGGAAATAATCAGAGAGAAGAGGACAAGATGATGGCCACTCATCTTTGTTGTACAGAGAAACGTGAGTACAAGTGACATCAACTGATAACAAGCCCTGGGCACTGGCTTGAAGAGCTAAGAATATAAAAAATAATCATTTTAAATTGTCATGATACAGGTGAATGGATAAAGAAGCTGTTTATATATATATATATATATATATATATATAATATGTTTATATATATATCATACAAACACAATGAAATAGTATGCAGCTGTAAGAAAAGATGACATCTTGCAATTCAAACTGCTACTATTTGGATGAAAAATTACAGGGTATCATATTAAACAAAATAATTCATAGAACAGTTCACTCATTCCATTCATCCGTGTGTGTAGAGACAGAAAACAAGAGAACAGACTATTCATTGGCTTGGATTATACAAAACTGAGATTACCAAGCAGCAAACAGAGAGTGGACAGAAATAATGAGGTGCACTAAAAGTAATTACTAATAGAAGTAAAATAAGGACAATGATAGAGGTCACTGGGCATTTTGGATGTAGTAAGTAAGGTACACAATTACTGTGTAAAACCACAATTAAGTGTTAACACTACTGCAAACAGGTGTTATCTAAACCTCAATTCTCTGGAGAAAACACTCATTATAGCATTAACCCAAAAAAGTTTACTGAACACAATATTGTAAGTATAAACAACAACAAAATCAACTGATAACCTTCTCAGATTTAAACTCAAACAAAAGTACCATTAACGGCAAAAGCAAGTCACCTAGAATGAAGGACCGGTTATGATTTCTAGATCTCTAGTCAAGCAAATACTATATATATAAAGAATCACCAGGCTTCATTTTCTCAAACATCTCAAGATAAAACAGAATTTAAGAGTCCCTGTGCTCTTGCTCTCTCTCTCTCTCTCTCTCTCTCTCTCTCTCTCTCTCTCTCTCTCTCTCTCTCTCTCTCTCACACACACACACACACACACACCCTATACATTTTGGTGGTACTGAATACTGTATTAAGATCTTCACGAGTTCCTCTCCAATGACCATGTTCTTATTTAGCATCACTGTCTTATAAATCTCAGTGAGGAATGAAGGAGCATCTATTTTCCCACCAGAGATGAGGAATGACTGAAATTCTTCATACCTAATCTCCAATCATTCATTTTCCAAATCAAAAGGAAAACATCCTGGCAAGGGAAAGGAAAAAAAAAACACCTCAGAAAAAAGCCAACCACAAGACACTACCTCTTATTCAAATAGTCGCCAAAGAAACTGCCCTCAGTGTTGCTAAAGAAATTTCCTCATAGAAAACGCACAGCACTCTCAGCAAAACACCAGTCTATAATTAGCAACAGACTTACTACCATTCCTAGATGTAAACTACTTATCACAAAGACGAATTTCTTCCACTCAAGTCACCCATAAGTCATTTTCTCCAACAAGTTACTTCAGCATCTCTCCCTCCTGAATCAAAAACATGCTGTAAAATTAATGATTCTTTACCCCCACGTTCTCAAAAATCTGTTCGCCCATTAATTGAATCAATCAGTGTTGGCTACCTTCCACACTGATTAATGAAACATTCAACAGCTCCAATTACTTTCATTCAATCCAGAATAAAAATTCACATAACTTTCATCACCAGCCACTATGACCTCCCAGTAGCCCTTATTTTAAACCATTTGAACTATACTGTCTATCTGGAAAAAATAAAGGACAACTATAAAATATTGCTAAGATTAGTCTAAACAAATGTCCAAATTAAACTTACCTATACTTCAGTACTTCTCGAATGACGGGATGGCGGTATGGTAGGTAAATGTCACCAAACAAATAGGGCACCTGGTGACTCATTTATTGTAATGGGAAATTAAATTGCTTGCAATTATGCAAGTACTATAAAGTGAGCTATGAAAGCACTTGAACATTTTTAACAGATTCCAAGGTAATCTAAAAAACAGTTACTCTTCCACCTGTCCAAGTAAACTGAAAGAGTACTACTTTAGGCACCTTTCACTGCAGACATAATTATTAGAACTGTCATATTATAATTTGTTCTGGAAAACCTCAGAGATGAGCATTTTTCTCCTATGAGTTTGAAATAAGAAAAACTTTTACAGGAGTAACCACTATGACCACAAAACTATTATACAGTAGCATCAATAAGAAAAATGAGTTCAAGGAATAAAAATCACATTCTAACATAGTCCCCAAACAAGAAAATGATTTTTAGAATCTTAAGTTCCATGTCACTCATGAATAATTTATTTTATCTTGGCATATACTAAAGGCAAAAATGTGTTTTGGTAAATACATAGTAAGATGGAGAAAAGAGAGAAAACGAATTTCAGGTACAGGCAGTTTTCTCCTCAGCTCAGCCACTTCCTATTACATAAACTGGGCTAGGCTAACACAGCGTCCTTATCTCTAAAATGGGCAAAATGATATGATCAAATGGAGATGAAATATTTTCAAGAAAAGCAACATAAAACTTACTTTTCATTCACTTCACTTTTATAAACATCAACTGAAAATAATGACCAAAAAACAAGCCACCTCCACACACACACACACACACACAAAAATATATACATAATATATATATACACATATCATATATATAAATATATAAATATATATATTAGCAAGAATGTCCTTATTACTTCAATACTCAATAAGCAAATTTAAAAACTAAAGTCAATACTGCAAAGACATAATATGAAATATCCACATTCTTATTGGAGAGGAGTTGTTGGGGTGTGGATATACCCAACAATGCTCAGGGGATAATTCCTGGCTCTGAGCTCAAGAATTACTCTTGGCAGTGCTTGGGAAACTGTACGGGTGTTGGAGATTGAACCCAAACTGGCTTTGTGAGAGGCGTGGACCTTGCCTCCTATTCATTCACTCTGGCCCAAAACATTCACAATTTTAACAGTTCTTGCACTTATACCTATATTTACATTTTCAAAGGTGTAGAAGGCGGAGCTCTTTAGCAACAACATATGAAGAGGGCCAAAAAGTTATACTGAAGCTAAAACTAACAAATGACAAATGAAAAATGAAGAGACACAATATACAAAAGTGTAAAAATCTAAAATTAATAGCCTTCCACTGCCAAAATCAACAGTGCTGAACAAACCCAAGAATAATTTGTTAGACTCACATGAGAACTGTTTGACAATTTTATGTCATCACTTGCATTACTAAGGACTGGGATCTTGCTGCAATTATATACATTCCTCTCCATACAAACAAAAGGTAGAAATGAAGTCATTAATTAAAAATGAAGCATGATTAATTTCACGTGCCCACTAAAGTATTTTCAGTTATAAAAAATATACTAGTTAAAACTCACTGATTAAATTTGTTCTCAAAAGTGAAGAATATTTTTTAAAAATTTTTTACCATTACTTTACAAACCCTTAGTTTTCAAAATAACAAAATTAACATTAACAACAAAAAATTAAAAAATTAAGACAGTTCTTATACACGTATACAAAATATCTAAATAAGTGCCCTGTGCTCTTAATTCATTTTATGCAGGAGAAAAATCCTTAAAGCCTTCCTCAGATCATTCTCCATTTCGTCTAGTAAGTGTCACATTACTTTACTTAGAAAAATACTATAAATCTGGCAAAAAGAATCACCAGCCTTTCTTAAACTAAATGGGAAGAAAGCAAATTGAAAATTGTCCACAAGTCTTTTACCATTAAAATAAAAATAACTCACGTTATTTTTTAACTCAAAATAACTCAAGTATAATGTGACTCCATTAAAAATTAATGTTGAGCCACGTTTATGGATGACTACTTTCTATTATCAAGACTTACACTACAAAATCTACCAATAATATATCTTTTCCTCCATGCATTCCTCATCTGCCTCGGAATAAATTTTAGTTATTACTATTATTATTAACTCAGATAATTAGACAAAGTAGTAAGATTTCTAAGAGTTATAAAATTTAAAGTTATAAATGTCTTAATTCTTTCAAATACAAAAAAAGGCAAACACGTATATCAGAAATAACCAACAGTTAGACCCAAAAAAGCATACCCTAACATTCATCAGAAATCCCTTATTCGATGTGAGGTACATTGGTAATACTGTTACAATAGTGTTATGATACTGAACTGTATTCCCCATCCAATTCACATATTAAAGCCCTAAACTTCAGGTGTACATATTTGAAAATGGCGCCTTCAGAGAGGAAAATGAAATGATATGAGGGCTGGGTGCTAATCCAACAGGAGTGGTATAATAAGAGGAAGAGGGCTTGAGCCATAAAACAGGCGGTAAGACTCTTGCGTTGCAAGTGGCAACTACCAGAAGACCCTGGTCCTACGCCAGGTATCATTTATGATTCTCTCTGACCACAAGGGGTCACTCCTGAGCCCAGTGCCAGGAATAGCCCCTGAGCACCAGAAAGTGGCCCAAACTCACACCCCTAAAAGAACTGAGAGGAAGAAACAGCAGAAGGGTGTGCACAGAGAGCAAAAGGAGGACGCAAGGCTGGCTGCACTCAGGAAGAGATCTTATCAGAAACCAAATGTGCTGGCAGCTCATCTCAGATTTGCAGCCTCCAGAACTGCAAGAAAATAAAATTCTATTGACGAGTCAGTGGAATTCTATTCAGGAGCTCAAGCAGACTAATACCAGTTAGTTATAGCTGAAATGGTCTGTAAAATCAGGAAAAAAATAAAAAATTTTTGTAAATAAAACACTTTAACACAAAAACTATGTACCCATAATTAATTAGCGCCTGCTAACACTGAGCAGGCATGGGGGTGGGAAACTAGGGTCTTTGGGGGGTGGTAAGGGCACATTGACTGGTGTTGGAATATTGGATACCTGGAATAATTGTACTGTGAGCATCTTCGTAAATCACAGGTGTTTAAATAAAGTTAAAAAAGATATGCACCTAACTTGACAGTATTAAGACTCACAAATACATTTAGTTTGTGCTTCTGAAAAAGAAAATAAAAACTGCTAAAAAGCAATCTAGGGAGGCTAAAAGACATGCAAAAGTCCATGGTTTTTCCTATGTGCAAATAGAGAAAGAGAAGAAAGAGGTATTTAAAAAAAAATCCCAGTCACACATTGTGCCTCAGAAAATCAAGTACATCAGAATAAGCTTACCTGAAGAGGTGAAAGACCCATATAAAGAAAACTACAAAAACTCTACTTCAAGAAATACAAGAGAACACCAGAAAATGGGGAGTGGGGGGGATCCATGGATTTCTGCTCATGGATTGGGAGGATTAATATCAAAATGGTAATAATTCCCAAAGCAGTGTACAGATTCAGTGCATGTCATGGGTATTCCCTATAAGAATACCCACAACATTTTTCAAAGAAATAGATAAATACTTCTGAAATTCCTACAGAGCAATAAACCACCACAGATAACAAAAGCAAGCCCTGGGAATAGGAAGTTAAGGGGCATCACTTTCCCCAACTTCCAACTGCAGTACAAAGAGTAGTAATTAAAGTAGCATGGTATTGAAATAAAGACAGACTCTCAGGTGTATGATCAGTTAATCTTCAGTAAAGGAGCAAAAAACAAAAGAAGTGTTTCTCTACTTTTTCTTGCTCAAAAACCCTCATCAACAAGTGATGCTGGGAAAACTGGCAGCTAAATGAAAAAACAGAAAAACAAAACTCAGACCTCTTTCGAATTCCATGCACTAAATCAAATCAAAATGGATTAAAGGCTTTGATATCGGGCCTGAATCCATAAGGTACATAGAACAAAAAGGTACATAGAGCAAAAACTGGTAGATTTCTCCATGATATTGAAGCTAAAGGCATCTTTAAGGATAAAACACCACTGATCAAGCAAAGATAAACAAATGGGACTACATTAAATTATAAAGCTTCTGTGCATCAAAGAAAATGATAACCAGAATACAAGGAATGAAATAAATTATTTATCCAACACTCATCTGATGAAGGGTTAATATCAAAGTTACATAAGGCACTGATAGAACTTAACAAGAAAAAAATCCAACCCAATCAAAAATGAGAAGAGATGAACAGAAACTTCCACAAGGAAGAAATACAATGGCCAAAAGGCATATGAAAAAATGCATTGCTATTCATCATGGAGATGCAAATCAAAACAATGAGAGCACTGCCTGCCACAGAGACTGGCACACATCAAAAAGAACAACAACAACAAGTGCTGGCACAGATGTGGGGAGAAAGGAACTCTTGTTCATTGTTGGTGTGAATGCCGACTAGAAAACAGTATGGACATTCCTAACAAATCCAAGAATTGAGTTTTCATTTTATCCAGCAATCCTACGTCTTGGAATATATCCCAGAGGCCCAAAAACAAAGTGGAGAAAAGACATCTGCATCCCTATGTTCACTGCAGCACTACCTACCACCAGCTAAATTCTAGAAACAACCCAAGAATACATGATTGGATAACAAACTATGGTGCATATACAAAATCGAATATTACTGGGCCATAGAAAGGAAAACACCATGGAATTTATGATACAAGGAGGGCCCTGGAAAGTTTTATTCTCAGCGAAGTTATGCAGAGGGAGAGAGACAAATACAGAATGATCTCTCTCACATGCGGGGGCAAACATAATGGTGGAATAACGAATAGCCAAAGACCACAGAAACACAGAACACGAGGACTGGTATTCAATAGGAAACACGCCACCCAGGAGAGACTGGGGGATAAGGAAGGGAGAGGAAGAATCTATGGAGGAGGGGAGCATTCAGGTGGGAGAGGAGTGGTACTGAAAGGTGGGGGAAGTGTTGGAAGAAGCCCTATCAGCAAAAAGTCCTGTACACTGCACTGCAAAAAATGTGTACTAAAAACAGGGCCTCTCGTAAAAACAGGGTGGGAAGCAAAGGAGAAGTGGGGGTGGTGTGCACTGGTGAAAGAAGTGGACACTGGTGAAGGAGATCGTGCTGGAACACTGAATGCTTGGAACCTAATCATGAATAACTTCTTAATTTCACAATGACTAATTTGTTTTAAAGCAACGTAGGTATAGAAACCCAGATTGGCGTTAACTTTTCTTCTAACCTTTTATAAACACTAATGCCACCCATTTTCCATACAAGACTCTAAGCAACTCGCTGTATCCTATCTTTCTAATTTGCTCAACTAGATTTCTTTGTTTGTTTGTTTTTGCTTTTTTGGGTCACACCCGGCAATGCTCAGGGGGTTACTCCTGGCTCTGCACTGAGGAATTACTCCTGGCGATGTTCGGGGGGACCATATGGGATGTCGGGGGACCGAACCCGGGCCGGCCTGGGCCGGCCACGTGCATAACAAGCGCCCTACCTGTTGGGCTATGGCTCCAGCCCCCTCAAGTAGGTTTTTTTGTGGAGAGGCAAGAACTTCCCAAGCAGTTCCCAGGAGGCCCAGAGGCCCCTCCTAGAGATACTCAGACATCAGGGCAGTGGCTCAGCACAACGGCCCCCAAGAATGCAGTGTTGCTTGGGTCCTGCAGCGCTGGAGATTTCAGAGCAAAAATGTTGGTGCTGGCTGACCTCCAGGAACTGTAACTAACAGCAATCAGGGGCCTCCAGAGCTCCATATGTCCTGTCTCATGCTAGTAGAGCCAAGGGACACCTGCTTGCTCCAGGAACATAAAGAGCCTCAAACCATTCCATCAGGTCATGGGAATGAGGTATATAATTGTTACTGGTAATTTGGCATATCAAATACGACATGGGTAGCTTGCCAGGCTCTGCCGAATAATTAAAAATAATAATAATAATAATAATAAAACATTTTAATTCTATAATAATAATAACTGGGAGGAAAGATACCATGTTAAAGTATTAAATAATAATATATTCACTGATGTAAATCCAAAATGCTCGAGATGAGAGCCTTCTACTGAGAGTATACCACCTACATGGCAGAGTCTGGCTGTGTAGCTACCCGTGTCGTATTTGATATGCCAAAATCCAGTAACAATTATGAACCTCATTCCCATGACCTGAAAGAATGGTTTGAGGCTCTTTGTGTTCCTGGAGCAAGCAGATGCCCTTGGACTACACTTGCTTGCGATAGGACGTAAGGAGATGTTACTGGTGCCTGCTCGAGCAATCGATGAACAACGGGAAGACAAGGGATACAAGAGAAGAAATCCAAAACACAAGTTTCAAGAAGAGTGCAAGACATCATACCAAGAATATCTATCTTCTGAATATAAATTTCAAGTTACTTGTTAAAAAAGTTTTAGTTTTTACAAATTATTAACAGGGCCAAAGATGTTAAAGTGCTTTGTTCCTTTTCTTCACAAATACCATTGACCCAGGTTTGATCCCCAGCATCGTATGTGGTCCCCTGAGAATTGCCAGGAATCAGCACTTAGTACAGAGCAAGAAGAAAGCCCTGAGCACCATCAAGTGTGACCCCAAAATAAAAGCATAGAGATTTTGAAGAGAGATAATTTGGCAGACTACCAATATAAACCAAGTGAAACAGAGGTACCAAGAGTCTAAATTAAAAGACATAGAAAAAGCAGGGAAAGAGCAAATATCAATAAATTTTAAATGTGTGCAAATAGAATGTACAAATATTAGGTTTTCACTTGTCACTTGTATCACTTGTCTTCCCGCTGTTCATCGATTTGCTCGAGCGGGCACCAGTAACATCTTCATACGTCCTGTCTCATGCTAGTAGAGCCCAAGGGCATCTGCCTGCTCCAGGAACATAAAGAGCCTCAAACCATTCCATCAGGTCATGGGAATGAGGTCTATAATTGTTACTGGTTTTTGGCATATCAAATATAACACTGGTAGCTTGCCAGGCTCTGCCGTGTGGGATACTCTTGTAGTAGCCTCTCATCTTGTGCATGCATTGAAAATAGGGGGAGAGATCAGCTTTTCTGCTGGGTGGAGCTCTGATGAGCTGTGGAGTCCGTATAATTGAAAACAGCGGCCCTCATGGCATGGGGGTTCCTCTGGCTTCTTGTGAGGCTCTGCTGGGATGGCAGGCCAGGGCTAGAACCCACCTTCCCTCTTGGGCACCTAAGGATCAGCTGGGCACAGGGAGAGCTGGTAGCAGCTCTATCCTGTGTCTCTACAGTAGGTTTTATTGCTACAAAAAAACCCATACAGAATGAATTAGAAGGAAAGAAGAAAAACATGGAATAGAAATGAGCATTACAAAATCTTCTGGCAGTAATAGCCCTTACTGTTTGCCCTACAGAGCCAACACAAGGATGGGGTTAGTCCAAATGCCTGGTGAACATGACTGCTGACCCAAAAAAACTACAGCCCAAAGAGAATGCTACACATTTAATTAAATCCTGTACTGAAGCATTATGAATATCAACTCTCATCATACATGAAGTAACAGTCATTCTGCTCTTTTCAAGCTTACAGGGCTTGTGTGTGTGTGTGCGTGCGTGTGTGTGTGTGTATCAGAGATAGCACCTGCTGAATCATAACAAGATGAGTTTTCCTTTGTATTTAGCAGTACATCCATACATTTCAGTCTATACACAAGACCGGTTTTATAGGGAAATGATACATGTAGAGTTGCTAATTGGATCATAGCTGCTTGGAATGCTGTTATATTCCTAAACAGACTTAACGACAATGAAATCAAACAAAGCCTAAGAGCGGTGGTCAACGTTCATTTCTAGACCTAACAACTTCTCCATATCTCACCCATACCCTTGAAGTCCACAAATGCCACAAACCTTGAGCCTATAAATTCCCATAATTTTTAAAAATCCAAAGATTTTTTAAAGTCTATTCAACAATTTATAAATATACTTCTGGTTTTCCAAACTGAAATAAAAGCATCAGGGTAATTCACCTCAAAATGTTTCACTTTCTCCATTGTTATCAAGCGCCTTGATGTGTGACTAGAAAGCTTCTGCTCACAGTTGCTAACGAGTTTCAGGCAAGGGTGCCAAGGTATCATCTCTTCGGTGTATCTGAAGGAGAAAGAACAAAAAGCTGTCTTCAGTACTCACACAGGCACCCCGCCCAGGATTCTGATGGGGTTCTCCAATGAGGTAACATTTCTCTTATAACATGCTATGTGATCTTACTTCAAAATCCTAACTGTCCGCATACTGCCTAGATAATCTGTACTTTCTAAAGCAAAGTATTTTTTGTGTATTACCATATCCCCAAAAAGCAGTTTAATTTGTTTACCTGCAGAATGAGAAAGAGAGAATGCAAGTGTATATTACTGAATAATTCCATACGTTAAAGACACAAAATTTAAAAAATTTCCTAATTTTTTAGGCACAAGACAGAAATATAGCTGCAACAACCCCATGGTATTTCTGAGGAACTAATTTACTTGGACATTTTTGTAAGTCCACTGAATATAAAGTCTGCTATAGCATATACCTCCCCAATAAAATACAGTGCCCCTACAAAATGCTAAAAGCATCTTTTTTTTTATATTTTTATTAAAGATTTTATTATACCACCGTGAGATATAATTACAACGTTGCTCATGTTTAGAGGTTTCGGTCACACAGTGTTCCAGCACCCCGCCCTCCACCAGTGCCCATTTCCCACCACCAATGTCCCCGATTCCCTCACCCCTCCTATAGCCTGCTTAAATGGCAGGTTCTTTATCTCTTTTCTCTCTCCCTCCAAAATGCTAAAAGCATCTTTAAACCTTTGAGAACGAAAGTCATTTATAAGATATGAAGGACTGGGCGTTGTCAAGCCACCGTGACTGTGAAATAAGACCAACATCAATATAATGATCAGTGAGAACTACAGCCGCACACACAACAATGTACAATAGAAATGCAGACACTGATACCCAGAAAGCAATCCGTCAAGTGCATAAAAAAATGAAAAAAACCCCCAACAGCGTGCTAGCAATAATCTTGACAGAAAGAGAGAAGAGAGAGAGAGAGAGAGAGAGAGAGAGAGAGAGAGAGAGAGAAGATAAACATGAAGGAAACGGCTAAGTTGTAAAGCGATCAACTCTAGACCGGGAGCTAGCTCATTTGGGTGTAGGGACCATTAAGAACATTGGGACTGTCAGTTTTTATTTTTCCTTTGCAAATCTTCATGTCTGTAAATAGTTTCTGCAAATACTGAATAATTTCAAAGCCCTAATCTAGGGAGAAGGAGAGATAATACAGGTAAAAGTACCAGCACTGCATAGTGCTCAGGTTTGCTCTCCAGCAATACATATGTTGCCCTAAATAGCACCAGGAGTGATCAATTCCTGAACAGAAACAAAAGCCAGGAACACTGTTGGGTGTGGCGCCAAGAGAGAAACCAAAGCTCTAGTCCTACTGGGAAAGTACTGGCCAGTACTCCCTGTAAAGGACCCTGGTCTCACTAGCTCATTCTAGTGCATCAACACAGTCAAAGCCATCACTCTTCTGCTGACTTCATAGAACTGTCTGACCTTCATCCAGATCTCCCTCATAATCTCGGCCACATGCTCAAAACCTTCATCACCCACTTACCAATTACCATTTAGAATGCACTTCACTTACTATCAGTGGAAGGAATTTTTTTTGCAGTCATTCACTGCCTCCTTTTTAGGGTTTTTCCAACAAGTAATGAACATTTCAGATCTTACCTCACCTAATAATTTTCTAATGGTCACTACAGCGAAGTATACTTTAATTATATTAATGTATATCAAATTTGGAGTCCTCATACCAAAACATTCATGACATGAAGGAATACAATTTATATGCTGGTGGAAACACTGAAATTTTAAAAGTGGTACCACAGAGATAAGTCTGGACCTTAAGTTTGCTTAACAGGGTTTGTAGCTATCAAAAGCAAGCATTTGTAAGCTAAGTAATTCTAATTACCCTTTATAAAAGGAAAACATTTTCATTTCCTTGGAAAAATTGACTTAATTTTTCATTAAAATGTTAAATATATATACACACATAAATGAGATATAAAATCATTATACCTGTATCCTATCAATAACAATAAAACCAGAAACAAATTCATAATCAAATCTGAAATTACAAAACCAATAAAATTTTTATGATTCTCACATGAATAATGCTTAAGAGCTGAAATGAAGTCTCTAGATAAGGAGCTTAAGAGCACAAAAATTAACTCAAGTGTTTTAGATTATCTTTTCAACTTGATCTTTGCCTCTAAGCTTGAAATATTATGCAGCTCATCATTAACTAACTTTTAACCACTACTGTTTAAATCAATTTAACAGAATAATCTCAAGACCATATGTCACAGTTCTAAACAGCAGCTAATTCACTGTATCACTGTCTTCCCGTTTATCTTGATTTGCTCGAGCGGGCACCAGTAACATATCCATATGCCTGTCTCATGCAAGTAGAGCCCAAGGGAACCTGCTTGCTCCAGGAACATAAAAAGCCTCAAACCATTCCATCAGGTCTGGCAAGAGGTCTATAATTGTTACTGGTATCTGGCATATCAAATACGACCGAGCTTGCCAGGCTCTGCCGTGTAGGGGCATACTCTTGTAGTCATCTCAAAATCAGCTTTATTGATGAACCACGCAGCCAGGCCGCGTGAGCCGGGCTGTATAGGCTGGTCTGCTGGATGGGTCTGCGAGGGGAAGTCAGTGTGGAAATGGAGGTCCCCATGGGTGGGGGGTCACTGGATTGTTGTGAGGCTCTGCTGGGGTGGTGGGCCAGGGCTAGAAACTGCCATCCCTCCGGGCACCCATGAGTGGCTGGGCACAGTGAGAGTGAGCTCTTCCCCATGTCTGTCTCTGGATCGAATATCGCGCCAGATTAAAAAGACTGCAGCGGGTGGATCTGAGCGGGCGGATAGGCGGTCGCTGGGTGGAGTGACGAGGAGGAAGTCGATGTGGAAAATGAGGTCCTCAGAGTGGGGGCCGTCTGGTTGTTGTGAGGGCTCTGCTGGGGTGGTGGGCCAGGGCGACCCCATCCTCCCGAGCACCTAAGTGGCTGGGCACAGTGAGGTCAGTAGCAGCTCTGCCTCATGTCTGTCCTAATTAATTAGCAGCTAATTAAACCACCTTTATTTTATATTTACTATAAAATTTTATGCTCGAGACGAGAGCCTTCTATTGAGAGTATACCACCTACACGACAGAGCCTGGCAAGCTACCCGTGTTTTATTTGATATGTCCAAAACCAGTAACAGTTATAGACCTCAATTCCATGACCTGAAGAATGGTTTGAGGCTCTTCCTGTCCCTGGAGCAAGCAGATGCCCATGAGCTACACTTGCTTGTGACAGGACATATGCAGATGTTACTGGTGCCCGCTCAAGCAAATCGATGAACAACAGGAAGTCAGTGATTTCATATGAAAATATGTCAATGGAATATTTTGAAACTGTAAAGCGCAAGGTGTAACTGTACTATGCCTGAACTATTATAATGCTAGTTTTTTTTTTTTTTTTTTTTGCTTTTTGGGTCACACCCGCGATGCTCAGGGGTTACTCCTGGCTCTGCACTCAGGAATTACTCCTGGCGGTGCTCGGGGACCATATGGGATGCCGGGATCGAACCCAGGCCGGCACAGGCCGGCCGCGTGCAAGGCAAACGCCCTACCCGCTGGGCTATCGCTCCGGCCCCTTATAATGCTAGTTTTAACTCTCCATACTAAGTCCTCAGAACCTAGACACCTATATTAAACCTAAATCAGCAAGATCAGGCAAAATCCAAAGACAAATGGTTATCAGGATCACTGGTGATTGTTTGTGTTCATAAAGTTTCTTTTTGGATAATGAAATACTCTTGAATTTGGTAGTAATAATGACAATGTAACTCGGTAGAGATACTGAAAACCTTCTGAAGCTGTACTTCTATACAGTGGAATGTTCAGGGTTCATGAAATTGTATTTCAACTTTAAAAATGCAAAAGTAACTGCAATAAACATAGGTATTCATATTATCTCCTCAAATTAATGAGTTTACGTTCTGGGAGGGAGAAGCCAAGAAGCGGACTGACTGGGCCTTAGGAAAGCTCTATTCTCACCTCTATGAGAAACCTCTGAACTGCTTTCCATAAAGGCTAAGCCTCTACAGAACAACACTCCCACTAATAAACAGCGACTGAGGGGCCCATTTTCACCACATCCCCACCAAGACTGTTGTTTCTGGTCTTCTTTGATGTAGGGCATTCACTCTGGCATGAGATACTTTACCGTTGTTTTGATTTGCATTTCCCTGCTTGCCAGTGACAATGAACACTTTTACATAGACCTATTGGTCATCTTCATGTTCTCTTGGGAAAAATATAATTCAAGGCTATCTGCATTCCTAATCATTGTGGTACTAGTGCAACAGCCAAACAACCTAACTGTCGAAAAATGAATGAACTAAAAAGATTGTGGTATAGGATATATGTACACACACACACACAAATACACACACACATAAATACTCTAAGAAAAGATGAATTGATATCATTCTCTGTAATGTAGAACAAGCAAATCAGAGGGAGAAAGACAAAACTGGAAAACCGACTCAACTGCACAATATGGTGAGACAAAAACAAGAAAAAAAACCAATTACAAACAATGACAAATTTTATTTGTTTGAAACACAATAATGATGACCAGCCCCTGGAGGACAGGGAATGGGAATAATGACAACTGGAGGTGACCGAAGGATAGTGGTGGACGATCACAGGCACTCTGACATCAGATCAGTAACTTCATACATCAACATCATGTATGTTGGCACCAGTGCAATTGCCTAAACCAAGCTATAATAAAATTAGAAACAGAAACAAAATCCTATGAGTGGAGCTCCCCCTCTTTTCCATGAATCAATTAGAGACTTGCCCATTTTCCTGTGAATCTTTATACACAAGACATTTCCAAACATCACTGGAACTTCACCTCCTCATTTGAGAAACGAATTTGGGGGTGAGAGAGATAGCAGAGCAGTAAGCACTCGCCTTGCACATGGCTGACCTGGCATGTGCACCCCATCTGGTCCCCCAAGCCCTGCAGGAATACCTGTAGCACAGAGTCAGTGCTCATACCTGAACACTACAGGGTGTGGCTCAACAACCAAAATCAACAGAAGCAAGAAAATAAATTTTGCATTGACTGAAGCGCTTATTGAAAATATTTTAAGGAATAACCATTTCCTGTTTCATAAATGAGAAATAAAAACATGTTTTCTTCATACTTTGAGCCATTACAAAACTAAGTTTTCTTCAATTAAAATGTTCCCATATAAGACTTTGAGACATTTATCATCATTTTTATTAAAAGTATTAGCAATTAGATTTCTAACATGTGGCATCTTTCACAAAGAAACCACTCTAATTCCTTCAAGAAATTAACTGTGTGGAATGACAATTAAAAAAAAATCTATATGAAGAGTGAAAACAGAACTACTCACTCAACAACTCCTATAACATCAAACACCAGTGTGTCTAAAGGAACTCTATACAGCTGAAAGGAGGAGGCTGGAGTGATAGCACAGCAGGTAGGGTGTTTTCTTGCATGCGGCAGATCCGGGTTCTATCCCCGGCATCCCATGTGGTCCCCCGAGCACTGACACGTAAATTCCTGAGAGTCAGGAGTAACCCCTGAGCATGACTGGGTGTGATATCACTTGATCACTTGACTTCCCGCACATCATCGATTTACTCAAGATATAAAAAAAAAAGCTGCAAGGAGTTTGAATTATTACTACCGACAAATATTAATAGTAATTTTATGTGACATGTCTTTACAAGGGAGTGGTAAGATAAACTACAATAAGCACAAAGGAAGGATTCTGCTAAGAGCAATAAGTGTCATAGAAGTACTAACAATTAATCCAGGCCTTGAAGGATAACTATTATTTCACTATCTGAGGAAAGAAGAAAGGAGACAGCGAGTAATGGGGTCAGAAAAAAACAAAGTAAAAAAGACATGGAGTACAGAGTATCTTAAGGCAGGAATTTCAACAACTCCAGTGGGCTAGACGAGAGAAAGAGAAACACCAGGAACTTCATTAGCAGATTTTCATAGAAATTTAAATTGGAGACAGAAAATTCCTATTTCAGTCATCAGCTCTCATAGTTTTTGACAAATCACAATGTTTTTAGACATTATTTGTTTTTTTCATGTCTTACAACATTAAAAAAGACCTAGGTTAAAACAAATTAACACATAAATTTATCATGCGATTTGTTTTTCAAAAAAACAAATCATATAACTGGATTTTGCTTAGTAAATTAATTCAATAGTGGGACTAAATGGTTACATTCACTATACCAAAACAGTCTTAAAATGAAAGCTGTGCTAAGTTACAATGTTTAAAGTATTATCTCTAGTTCAATAACAATCTATTTTTAATATAAGATAGACTAATACTGAATATAAACTAATTCTGAAGAACATTTCCCAACTATTGCAGAAGTCATTAACTAGTAACATTAAAGTATTCATATAAAGCAATTATTAATCTATGTAAATAATTAAAGATAAATTATTGAAGACCAATTACTAAGACTGCTATTTTATAATTTTGTATAGATAAAAGAATACAGATTTGGGGGCATATATGCTTTAAAATGAATATAGTTCATTTGCTAATATAAATTCAAGACAGTAAATTTATTAGGAAGTTAATAATGACTATAGTCTTCCAGGAATGTGCTAGCCACACGCCTGGACAAAATCTATCCCTTGATACAACAGTTGGTGGGGGAGGCAGTGTAGGGAATGGTTAATACCTTGAGTTTTCCTTTCCTACCTCAAAAATATCCATTTAGTTAAAAAAGCATTTGAATATTCTCCCTTGTCGAAATTATTAAAACAGAAATCACTTAAGAAATATCCAAGGTCTTAGGAAATACTGAGATTTTTTTTTTGAAAAAAAGAGGAAAAATTAACAATTGAACTTTTTATTAAAAGCAAGAAATAAATAAAAGAACTACAAAAGATACTCTTGGCCACACATAATTTCAATTATAATTAAATATAAGCTACAAAATAGTGGAGTCAAAAAATGTCAGAAGTGAAAAACAAAGCTAATAGTGATATTTCAAAAGGAAAGAGATGCCACCTCAAAGAGATCCCACTGACCCAGTCTGGGGCAATTTGAGCAACAAAATAAATGGTGATGGTCATAGTTATAATTCAATAAATAATGTTGGAATCTCGGAGTCCAGGGCAATCGCAACTACTGAGCAGAAGAGGGACAGGAGAAATCTTTCTGGCAGGAGCATACCAACTTACACACATGGGAGGGGGTGGCGCTGAAGGGACAGAACAGCCATCACTATGACGGCACTCAACAATTGAGGCCTTAGTGTGAGCAGGGGGTCTCAAGAAAAACAGTGCAGCGATCTTCAGAAATCAATAACCACGCAGTGAAGAAACCTGACAAAGACCATGGCAAGCTGATGGAGCTTAAGACTACTGGTGGTGGCTGACTCCAACAGTGTGGTAAGAGCTTATCACATGATGCACAGTCTTCTGTGCTATTCCTTCCAAGCAAACACTCCCTGAGCATGTTCTCAGATGAAAGAGCAGATGCACTCTGGTTGGGGAGGGGGTCATACATCATGTACTCTTTAAAACTGTCAAGGGAGCACCAAGGTGCCACAGGAAGGGGGAGAGCTGCCATCCCGCTCTCCCCTAGCTCAGCTGACCATGAGGCTCCCAGGAGGTAAGATGGGCTTTGGGAGTGGGCCCATCACCTCTGTAGGGCCTCGGAAGCAGCCGGATGAGACTTCGCTCACCAAAATAGCTGCCATTTTCGTGGTCCGGACCCCACAGCTCATCAGAACCCACGCAAGAGAGATGCTGATCTCAAGACCAGCTCAGCAGAGCGGCCGAGTTCAAGCCCAGGTAGGCGGCTTTCAGAGGCGGAAGTCACCGGACGTTCCTGGAGTGGAGCTGGGGTCCCTCTTCCCCTCTCTGACCCGTCCTGGAGGCAGAGCTGCCATCCGGCTTTCCCTCAGTCGCAACGGCCACGTGGTACGTCTAACTAGTGGAACCAATCATGTTCTAGAATATATTACAATCCACAATGTGTAAGAAAGGGAAGCAAGAGAGAGAGAGAGAGAGAGAGAGAGAGAGAGAGAGAGAGAGAGAGAGAGAGAGAGAGAGGTGATAAAGAACCTATCATGGAGACAGGTTGGGGGAAGGGGAGGGAGGTGGGAACATTGGTGATGGGAGATGGGCAGGGGTGGAGGGATGGGTATTGGAACACTGTAGAACCAAAACTCATACATGAACATCTTGTAATTGTATATCTAATGGTGGTATAATAAAATATTTAAAAAACTGTCAAGGACTGACAACAGTATTCTTATCAATATCAGTTTCAATATCATTTATCGATATCAGAGGAAGACTGGTAAAGGTTTCCTTAATTCTAGAAAATACACTGAAATATGTAGGAACAACAGAAGGCCTTTAGTCTTATAAATTCATTTACTCAATCAAAGCCACTGATACCCAGATGACTACAACTTTTCAACTAGCTCCAAAAGATACTGATGACAAGTATGTGATAATGGGCATAAGCTTATGCAAGGTTGGAGAAGGAAAGTAGATATATACTGATATAAAGTCCGGACAAAGAAAGAGCCATGGGTTGGAGAAGGAAAGTAGATGTATACTGATAAAAAGCCCGGATAAAGAGCCAGGAGTTTTTATACTTATTTTGTACCGTATCTTTATTTTTTGTACCACAACTAGGGATTGTGCTCAGGGATCACTCCTGGTTCTATATTCAGGAGGCACACTTCGGTACTCAAAGGACCAAATGCAATGCAGGGGACTGTCCTGGCTGGATCAGCCATACAGAAGGCCAAGAGTTACGCCATTGTAATTATCTCTCCCACCATGTATACTATATCTTAAAACTTTTCTGCACATGTGAAATATTTTGAAGTAAACATTATAAAGTTTTAGTCGTAAAATTCTTTTACAAATAAAAAAAAATAAGATCTGCATCAAGTGCCTAATAAAAATAGGTGAGGAACTTATTTGGCCCACAGCCATATTTAGCCAATCTCAATATAGTAAGGAAAAAATCAAAACATTCAATGAAAGAAGTCTGTTATATATAATGAATACAAAGATATTTTATCATGAGTAGGTTAGCAGCAAGAACAATAATGCTAGCTATACAAACACAAGACAACTTTTATTAACAATAAAGATATTTAGAGCTGGGTTATAGTGATGTGTAAAGCACTTGCCCTGCACAGATTAGCCCCTGGTTTTAATACCCAGTAAAGGAAATAGACAGACAGACAGACAGACAGATAATTTAGCATTACGTACTCTGGTGTGTACACTGGCAACCAATAGACAAGTCTTCCGCCTAACACAAGCGTTTCAGCTGCAAAGTTTAACAGGTCAAAAAACATATCGCTCAGATGATAACTCAAGGAGACAGGAACATGACTTTCTGGACTAGACAAAGAAAACAAAACTTCAAAATTTGAAAAAATTTAAAATTGTAATCAAAAGAAAATAGCATGTGTCTTCAAAGTTGCCACATCCTTTCTCTTACCATTTTTCTATCCCCTTTGGTACTTCCTTCTGCGACCCTGTTCTTCTCGTCGACTCTCTGATACCATATGGAGCTACAAAGAAAACACATGTCTGTAACAGAGACAGCTGAAAGTCACCTAAATACCAATGAGAGGTATCATGAGCCACCAAATGTGACTATTGAGAAACACACAATAACACTTACGTGGCACTTCAGCTGAGCCTGTGCAATGCAAGGAACACTCAATTTCAAAAAGGGGGCAAGAAGGTGAGTCTAAGACTACTGTCTAAAATGCCAAAGATGAAAACTCCATAAGGGAAAGCAGGCCTAAAAGATATTATAAAAAAATGCAATACGTGACCCTTAACTAACACTATATTTAACACACAAAATAAAGTATACTGCTGAGTCAACTAACGAAATTCAATAAGAACCTAGAAATATTTTATAAACTTAATTAAATTGACAATTATTGTTTGACGATCTAAAATAATATCAGATTATTATTAGGAATATATACTGAGATAGCCGCTAACTCTATCTCAGTTACTCATGTAACAGGACATATGGAGATGTTACTGGCGCCACTCGAGCAAACTGATGATCAACGGGAAGACAAGTGATACAATGAAGTGATATACTGAGATATAAGGGGAAAGGCCATAATGTGTGCAATTTACTCTCAATAAGAAAAATATTTTTGGGGCGGAGAGATAATACAGAAGGTAAGGCACTGTCTTGCACGTGGGCAATTCAGATTCAATCCTCCGTATCCCATATGGTCCACAGCACTGCCAGGAATGATTCCTGAGTGCGGAGCCACGAGTAATCCCTGAGCAATGCCAAGTGTGGCCCCAAAACAAAACCAATATGTGTGTGTGTGTGTATGTATGTATGTATGTATGTATGTATGTATGTATGTATGTATGTATGTATGTATGTATGTATGTATGTATGTATGTATGTATGTATGCATGCATGTATGTATATGTATGTATGTATGTATGAATGTATGTATATGTATGTATGTATGTATGTGTGTACACAAAAATATAGAATGTGATGGCAATAAAGTAGCTGCTGATAAAAAGTTGCCCAATTTTTTTGTGAAGCAGTCATACAGATATTGCAGCATTGATGAGCTTTTGTTAGGTCTGAAATCATGGAAGACACCAAAGAGCTAAAAAGGCTGAGAGAGAAGGGCTGAGGCATATCTTTGTGGCCACGTATAGATTTACTTTCAAATACTACTGAAAAGGTGTTGTCAGGCATTTTCCTACTAAAGTCAGGTAAGAAGCCAGAAAAGCCCAAGAATAAACAAGGTACTAGAAAACAAGTTCTTAAATCACATTCTTAAAGTTCGCAAGCGCAGTAGTTCACTGTACCCCAAGTGTCCTGTACTTCTAGAAAGATGTCAGTGAAAACAGGCCCCACGAAACTAATGAAAGATTGCAGATGAAGCAACATGTCTGTCTGTCTTGTCTTGTCTTCTTCCGTTCATCATTGATTTGCTCGGCGGGCACCAGTAACATCTCCATATGTCCTGTCTCATGCAAGTAGAGCCCAAGGGCAGCTGCTTGCTCCAGGAACATAAAGAGCCTCAAACCATTCCATCAGGTCATGGGAATGAGGTCTATAATTGTTACTGGTATCTGGCATATCAAATACGACACGGGTAGCTTGCCAGGCTCTGCCGTGCGGGTAACATGTAGTATCTAAAAATCTGCTTCAAAATCCCATACCACAATGGCAATGAAATTTGACTACAAGTGAAATACCAAAACCAACCACAATCAACTGTGAAATGAACAAGCAAACAAACAACAACAAAAATGCATGCATCAAATAAGCAGGGGGAAAAAAGGATGCCAAGATAACAGAGTTTAAAAGAACACAAGGTGAACTTTAACTATAGTTAAACTGGTACCCTAACCTAATTTTGTAATTTTTCTGTCAGGGGTGGGGTATATACTAGTGCAAGCTGCATGTGCGTTGATAAATTTTGTACTTTAAATGCAAATAGTTTTATCGAGTTAGCCTGATGATAGACAATTTGTTTTCCTTTCCTTGTTGATTTCTTCTCTGAAAATTGAAGAACATAAAACATCATGGAAACAAGCCATTTTTAAAAATGTAAATGGTCTTAGGAGATAAACCCTACCACACTTTTTGTATCATAAACTTACGATCTGTGATGATGGCGTCAAAATATGTGCCTTTCCTCCAGGAAGGTTTGGATGCGTCTGAAACCAGGACATCCAGGTAATGCTTCTCTAAGCCGTACTGACGAAGATTTGCCCGTATGTTTTCATCTGGTCCTCTCCATTTTTGGTTTTTCCTACTAGCCTTTCCTAAGAAAAAGATGAAGAAAGATTAAAATGGGCCAAATCAAAGCATTCTAATTTCTTGTCAATGAATTAAAAAAGGTTTGTCACCATGCAACCAATCAAACCTTCTCTCATTTGTCTTAATTCTATTTATACAAACAAAAAGTATTTTTTATTTCAACTGTAGATACTCTCTTGAGTAGGGTAAGAAGAATTGGTAAGGAGGCCAACTCTACAGTGGTATACAGAAACTAGGTTTCTGGTGGCCACCAAAATGTAATGTATACACATGCTGAAATATAATGGTGCATACCAGAAATTTAGTATTAACTAACGCTATTTTAATAAAAACTTTTTTTAGAAAACATAATGCTAATAATACTACAATCTTGTTACCTAAATTACCAGGGAAAGTAAAAGGCCATACAAAACCACTTAACAGGAACATCTGTTACTAAAGCAAAGATTTGAAGACATGGTTCAGACATTTTACTCACCCAAGCCATGAACTGTGTTGTAGTCTATATCTGTCCCATATACATATGCACCAAAATGAGCAGATGCTATCAGGAGGCCACCTGAAAAACCACATAATGATAAGTTGTTAATCAAAAAGTGCCAAACTCTTGTTTCCTCCCTACTGAATCTGAGCCAGATGCTTACAAACTAGAGTGTGCTGGTATGACACCAACCCTGACCATATAGTACATCTCAGAATTAAGAAAATGAAACAAAAACACTAAGAAACATCCACCACACTGGACACAATACAGAAATAAGTATCATTGCTTTAAACAGCACTAAATACATTTTGTCAAAATAAAGGGAATTTAGACATCTTCATCTAACTTGGTGAGCTCCAGCAGCATTTCCACACCTGCGAACCAGCACTTGCTCGCAAAGCAGTTACAGTTTCAAGGAAGTGAGGAAGACATACTGTTGGGAACATCAGCTTTTATAAATTTAAACTCTTAGAACAAAGTGGTTTAATTATTCCTATTTTAAGCTGTAACTCTTAATTCCTAAGCATCTTATCAAACCTACACCAGCATAATCCATACGATGATTATTGCTTATTACTGTGGCCAATGTAAAGACAAGGCTTCAAAATATTCAAAGAATAATCTGACTGAACGAAGTAATTAAATAGAGCTGACCATCACTTAGGAAGAGAATGCAAATAAAGCTGTTTTTTATTAATGAAGACTGTTAAAGAGAAACAACTTTGCAAAGTTTTTAAGAAAATGTCCACAAAGTTAATTTTTTTTCATAATCATACTTTTTCATTAAAATTCACTTTCTTTAATGACCCAAATTAAACTGTACTTAACATTTGGGAATAATTCCTAGTATTCCTAATAATTCCTAATTCCTAGTGTCTGGAATCAGAAATATATTTTCAGCTGGCCAAGATTTCAACATAGACTTCAACTAAGGGGAAAAAATGGAATTCTTCTCGTTATATCCTTTTAAAATAAAATATAAAAATTAAGATGAGCAGTGACCTCCAGAGAGTTGAAAGCTATATATCCGTGGTGTTTCTTTCACAATCATTTACAAAATAATCTGTCAACGTGCAATTAACAATGCTTTGCTCGTGAAAATACTGTATCTATCTACTTTCTATGGGGGTCCGTGAAGAAAAGAAGTATAGCAGAAACCAAAACCTAGATCCCCTCTTACTAACTACAATGCACATTTGAGTGAGTGGTAAGGTAATTAAGACTGCCTGATCATTATTCTCTCAAAGGAATAGTTCTAAGTAAGGCTTAGATGACTTGGAATACTCACAAAATCACTTCACCCCAATTACGAGGAATTACTACAATTCTGCCACTTAAGGCAGATACTCACCTAGTAGAGCTAGTTGTCAAGGGAACAGAAAATCCTCCCTGTGCTTCCTTAAACAGAACCTTATCCATGTGGTTAATGAGTTTTGAGTACCAATTTAGAGTGCCACTGCTGAAAGGAGATGAATAATCTGTTAGACTGCATCTGTTAGTTAACTCTGTGCCTTTTAAGCTGTTAAAGTTTTTAGTAAAATCATTATAAATTAGCTTCTCTGAATTGGTCACTGGGCAAGCTTTTAATTCTATAGTTGTTTTTCAATGAAACTTAAGTTTTGGGTTTTTTGCATTTATTTATACCTTAACTGGCGTTTCCTTGAAAGCATTCTGTTGGAAGAGGGGATGATTCTTAAAAGGAGGGGTGAAGTGTCGGGATGGCAGGTAGTGTATTCTTACTACACTATCCGGCTTAAAAATAGCACTATATCATTCTAACTAACCAGTCTTTTGTTTATTTTTTTTGTTATTTAGGTGTAACCACTTTAAGGTCAGGGTAATATTTTACAGGTAAAAGGACAAAAATCAGTGGCATATATTTGTATAAAGACCAATTTATAAAATTTCATCTTTAGAGAGATAAGTGTGAAGCTTTATAAGAATTGAAAATGAGAGACTGGGCTTTGGTTCTGCTAAAAGAAAAGGAGAAAATAAAGAAAAATGATACTAAATCTATGTGTGCTCTCTTGGAAAAGAACTCAAATCCAGCAGACTGGGAAAAAGGAAAATTGCTAGGAAACAGAATTCTACTAGATAAACACACAGACTGAGGAGAACGGTTCTAGAAAGAGTTCTGGCCAATAGGAGATGAAAAACTATCATACACACTTGGAGAAATTCAACCTCTCTCTCTTCATCTCTCCTCCCCACAGGTTCCTCTCAAAACCCAGACAGTTTCCCAACACCGGCCTGGTTCGGCTATCATTTTGGAATGATAAAATGTCAAAAATAGCCACAGTCCCTCCCTGCATTTTGACTATCTGAAGGCAGCAGAGAGCAAAGAATAAACAGCAGTCTCCCAGGTTTATTCTCAATTACTAAAGGGGCTCACTCACTCGAGAGGATTAGCAGGGCAAAAAGGGTCAGCCATGGCCTCAGAGCTCCATCAGAACCCCGGACAGGGGAAGCGACCGCAGACACCTGTACCGATTATTTTCTTGATAACTAAGGAGTCAGAAAAAGAACTGTTTGAATCCTTGACTTTACTGATACAGTCATTTGAGAGCCACAAATTAAAAACAACAGCTGACTAAATATTTACAATGGCTACAAAGCCTACAATCTGTCAGGGAACAAGAAATTCCTAATACTGGGGCTGGAGAGAGCAAGGGTTAAGGTCCTTGGTCCTGCATGGAGCAGACCCTGGTTCCATCCCTGGCACCACACTGCCAGGAGTGTCCCTGGAGCACGGCCCTGGCTGGCAGAAAGGGAAGGGAGAGAAGGGGAAGAAGAAAAAGAAAAAGAAAGAAAAGAGGAAAAGAGAGGAGCTTATTTCATTCTTATATTACTATTATTACCATTTTACAAATGGAACTAAAGTCCAAAAGTTAAGAATCTTGCCCCAAATCACACAGTAACTAAGAGGATATAATAACTTATTCTTCATTTGCTCTTTAGTCTATACCATTCTCCCTACTCTGGGTTAGCACCAATTAAATATATACTAGCTTGTCAATTAAATAAAGAAAGGTATCAAGATTTAACAAACTAACTAAAGCTGCACATTCAGTTAATGGGTGCTGTAAACCACTTACAAGTCTTACGTCATATGCAAAGGGTGCCCGTGTAGGCATTCAACAGATTTAGGCTGCTCACTCTTTTAGCCGTGCTCGTATTACAACTAGACTTGCTACCTACTCAGAGCTGATTCACTGAGCAATGCCTCCCTCAGAAAAAGACAAGACATCATTCAACAGTAAGGAAGAGAAAAGGGAAAGGCAGTCAGGTAGGAATCATTTAAGTCTTTCCTTTCAGTTTCCCACAAGCTTCCTACACTATCCATAACTGTGAGAACACAACAGGCAGTGAGGGCCAAAGGGCACGTCATTTGGGAAATGAATAAATTTCAATTTTTATGTCTTTAACATGAAAACTGGGTGGGATATACCTAATTTTTTTTTTAAAGGCAAGGCAAATGCTGTAAGCCCTTGGCCTGGAATCACTATCACGATCTTCCCGTTCATCATCTATTTGCTCGAGCGGGCACCAGCAGTATCTCCATATGTCCTGTCTCATGCTAGTGGAGCCCAAGGGCATCTACTAGAATAGGTGATGCCCTTGGCCTGGAATAGGTGAACTAAAAGTGACTCAGGGGCATAGGTCTGGGGTCTGGGAACATGGTGGTGGTGAGGTAAGTGCTTAACCCAAGCCATGAATGCCAATACTTCTGTGAACACAAAACCTAAACATAATAAAAGAAAAATATGTAATGGGATAATATAAACTGTATAAGATTATAATCTCTCCAATGCATTTTACTAGGTATCTGTTACACATACTTGCTGTCAACCATGACTATTGTGACTATACCGGCTTTCAAATTTTAAACACTAAACAAAGGAAACTAGAGGAAAAGCGAAAACTCTGAAAGTCTACGGTCATTAGGGCAATAGGGGCACTAAAGCAGGTAGGGCGTTTGCCTTGCACACGGCCAACCTGGGTGCAATCCCAGCACTCAGTTATCATCCCCCGAGCACCACCAGGAGTAAGTCCAGAACGCAGAGCCAAGAATAAGTCCTGAGCACAGTAGGGTGTACCCAAACAAACAAATAAAAAACCAAAATCTCTGGAGGACAGCACAGCACTAGGCCAGATTTCTTCAATCCTTAAGTAGGCACTACCCATCAAAACACAAGGCCCAACAGAGAGATCAGTTTACTTAAAAACTGTGTATCACTTGTCTTCCCGTTGTTCATCAATTTGCTCGAGTGGGCACCAGTAACATCTCCATACGTCCATACATCTGTCACACGCTAGTGTAGCCCAAGGGCATCTGCTCACTCCAGGAACATAAAGAGCCTCAAACCATTCATTCATCATGGGAATGAGGTCTATAATAGTTACTGGGTTTTGGCATATCAAATATGACACGGTAGATTGCCAGGCTCTGCTGTGCAGGTGGAATACTCTCGTAGTAGCCTCTCATCTGTGAAAACTGTGCCTACTCATAATTCCCATAACCAATCCTACTAATGCTACAGTTAAACTGCACAACAGTATGAAAATGTATTTTAATAGCATCCTTGTGAAGTTCTCTCCAGTTTTCTTTTATCCCATATACTTTCAAGTAATCTTCCATTAATGGTCTATATAAACAACAAGATGAGGGAAATGTTACCCACTCTAAGGACCTAACTTAACACTAACTCAGAGACCGTATTCTTGCCCCTTAGCAAACTCAAGGTGATCAGTATTTTGGCTGCTGTTTGCAAACAGGACTTTATAATATATAGTCTCTTCGACATTAAGGGAAGGATATTTTACCCATACCAAGAACTGTTGTTTGTTTCTGAACCAAACCCCAGGTTGCTCAGGGCTTAGGAACTCTTAAACTTTGTGCTCTGGTATGTGTGTCTGTGTATGTATATATACTTATCAAGGTAAAACCTCAAGTGTTGGACAATACATTCTGTTGATAAGGCTATGGGCAAACAGGGATCCTCATTTTTGTTATTAGCAAAAAATGCAAAAAGGAGTAAAAGAAAGGAATTTGGAAGCATTTAGCAACATAACTATGCATACAGTCTTTAAATTCTACTTCTAGGGATCTGGTCAAAAGCTCTATCTCCAACACTAGGATGTAATAAAATACACAATACTGTTCACTGTAAACATCAACTATCAAAAGTGTCCAATTATAGGAGTAGAGACAACTGACAATACATATACCTAAGGAGTGTATAAAAACAAAAAAAGTCAATCTCTTGGCTGGAAAAATGACAAATCCCAGGATTTGGACAGGGAGAAGATGAGCCACAAATGAGAGAGGGATAGAGAGGGAGAAAAGGGGAGAGCGGGAGAGAGAGTGAAAGAGAGAGCTATAGACAGAGATCATGTCACAAAAAACATGTAACAAATACAGATCTAATGCAAAAGCGAAAAGCTCTTCCTTGGGCCAATCTGGAACCTCTCTAGTAACTGTACAATTAAACGGGCTGGGGAAGGCTACAGCCAAAGAGGCTGCCCTGCACGGATGAGGCTCAGACACCAAGCACAGCCTGACAGCTGTACTGTTTATTCCGGCAGCTCACCTGGGAGCGCACAGCCTGACAGCTGTACTGTTTATTCCTAGCAGCTCACCTGGGAGGCGCACACTGCAGCCGGAGCAGGTGAGCAGAGACAGGGGAGAGAGAGAGAGGCGCAAGTGAGAGCAAGAGAGCGAGTGAGCAAGAGCAAGAGAGAGAGCGAGACAGAGCAAGAGAATGAGAGAGCAAAAGAGAGAGCAAGAGTCAGAGAGCAAGAATGAGAGCAAGAGCGAGAGCAAGCAAGAGTGAGAGAGAGCAAGCAAGAGCAAGAGAGCGAGCAAGAACAAGAGAGCGAGCAAGAGAATGAGAAAGAGCGAGAGAGCGAGAGCAAGAACAAGTGAGAGTGAGAATGAGAGAGCGAGAGAGCAAGAGAGTGAGAGAGAACAAGCGAGAGTGAGAGCGAGCAAGAGTGAGAAAGTGAGAGAGTGAGAGATAGCAAGAAAGTAAGAGCAAGAGAGTAAGAGAGCAAGCAAGAGTGAGCACAATCGAATTAGAGCACGAGAGCGAGAGAGCGAGAATAAGAAAGCAAGTGAGAATGAGAGTGTGATAGCAAGACAGTGAGAGCGAGAGTGCGAGAGCAAGAGAGAGTAAATGACAGTGAGGGAGTGACAGAGAGCAAGCGAGCGAGAGTAGAGAGAGCGAGAGTGCGAGAAAGAGTGAACGAAGTGAACAAAAGTGAGAGAGCAAGCGAGAGTGAGAGTAGAGAAACAGCGAAAGCGAAGGAGCGAGCAAGATTGACAGCAAGAGCAAGAGTGAGAGCAAGAGCAGAGTGAGAGAGCGAGTGAGAGAGCAAAAGAGAGCAAGTGAGAGAATGAGAGCGAGCAAGAGTGAAAGTGAGAGGGAGAGCAAGAGCAAGAGTGAGAGCGAGAGAGAGGCAAAGAGTGAGCGAGAGCAAGTAAGAGCAAGTGAGAGAGGGAGGCGAGAGCGAGAGAACAAGAGAATGAGAGTGAGAACAAGAGCAAGGGCAAGAGAAAGCAAACGAGAGCGAGAGCAATAACGCAAGAGTGAGTGAGTGAGAACAAGAGCAAGAGAGCAAGTGAGAACAATAAAGTGAGAGCGAGTGAGAGCGAGCGAGCAAGAGTGAGAGAGCAAGAGAGAGTAAGAGAGCAAGAGTGGAAGAATGAGAGCGAGGAAGAGCAGGCGAGTAGAGTAAGAGCGAGCAAGAGCAAGTGAGAGCGAGCGACAGGGCGTGAGAGCGAGAGAATGAGAGCGAGAGAGCAAGAAAGAATGAGAGCAAGAGTAAGAGCGAGAGAGAGCAAGAGTGAGAATGAGAGAGAATGAGAGCAAGAAAGCAAGAGAGTGAGAAAGCAAGAGCAAGTGAGACAGTAAGAGCGAAAGAGCGAGAGTGAGAGCGAGAGAACAGAGCGAGAGAGCGAGAGCAAGAGAGAACAAGTGAGAGCAAGAGACCAAGAAAGAGCAAGCAAGAGATAGACCGAGAGAGCGAGAGTAAATACAAGTGAGAGAGAAAGAGAGCGAGAGCAAGTAAGGGCAAGAGTGCAAGAGAGAGCGAGAGAGAGAGAGCGAGAAAGAGGAGCAGTAAGTGGCCCAAAGGACTGGAGCAATGCTTTACCTGCAGAAGCCCCAGGGTTCAATGGTTCAACGCCAGGCACCACCTGGGCCCTTTAGCACTCCCCTCCCCAAGAGAGCACTGCCTAAAGCCTGATGTTCTTACTACTCAACGAATGGGAGCTTTTGCATCACTGCTTTGAAGTTTCTGATGGGGAAAGAGAGCTCCAGGGGCGGAACTCTAACCACAGCAGGAATTGTTCTACACCACGGATTTCGCCAGACAAATCAAAGAATGGCATTCTTAAGTAAGGGGAAATCATCAAGCAGAAATGAACTAAAGCAGAGAAATTTTTCAGAGTCAGAAAAAGTAAGTTTAAAATTTAAAAAGGAAAAAAAAAGAGAAAGAAAAAAAAATTTTAAAACCAACACCCTCTTTAGTGCGTGGCGACCCCAATCAATGACACAGGAAAAGCAGGCCACAGCCCCAGTGGCGAGGCTTAGTTCATTGCTAGACAGTCATTTTCTTAGTTTCACATTTAAAAATGTCCAAGCCGGGCGGAGCGATAGCCCAGCGGGTAGGGGCGTTTGCCTTGCACGCGCTGGCCCATGCCGGCCTAGTTTGATCCCTGGCATCCCATATGGTCCCCTGAGCACTGCCAGGAGTAATTCCTGAGTGCAGAGCCAGGAGAAACCCCTGAGCATTGCCGGGTGTGACCCAAAAGAAAAAAAAAAAGTCGAAGCCAAACCAAATCAAGTAGGTATGTTAACTACTTTCACCATCTAAGTACATGGTCATCAATTTAAAAAGAATTTTTTAAAATCTTGTTGCTTCGAGTCTTTTCTCCTAAGAGATTTTAAAAAAGAAAATTAATTAAACTATACAGCTTTTTATTTCTATAGTGCACAGTGTTTCAATATATGATTAGCTCCCACCACCACCACCACAGAAATTTATGAAAACCCAAAGTTGGAGCTATCATCTTTGAAGTGGCAAGTTTTAACACTCGCTATTAAATACGTGGCTGGCTCAGTCATAATCTACATCTGCTCAACAGGTTCTTCCCATTTAAATTAGTCAAAACATCACCTTGACAAATATAAACAAGCAACACTTCTACTCTAGTGTAATAGTTAAATTAAAGTACCTGTTCCAACAAATGGATCAAAGACAATATCATTTTCCTTCACTTTTCCATGGTTGGCCATGATGAATGATAAACCAGCATCCATGCTTGTATTTCCAATAAAGTGTCTCTTTTTGACACTGTATGACTCAATAAGTTCTCTCTGTCCATCTGCAATCTGGATCAGAGATACTTTCAAATTAGGATAAGCGTACAGAACAGTCGTGAGAAGTATTCACAGTTGAAACCACGGACTCTCTCTTAATGACAACTCCCTACCTACGAATGCCTAAACATGTTGCTTTTAAAAAATGGGACTAACACAGTTACGGAAATAACTTTTTCCAGTGTGTTGCAATTTACTTTGACTTTTCAACCCAAAGTTCAACTGAATGTGAAAGTCAATTATTCCAGGGTTAGTGGTGAGAAAGCCTTCCTCTTCCCGTTTTTCCCTTCGAGCAATATTCCACAATGTAAGCCATAGATAGCTTCCACTCAAAGCCTCAAGGAAATGAGCAGAATTTCTCTGTAGTAACTTCACTTCTTTTCAGGATGGGAACCAAGATGAAGAGCTCCACAAACGAAGTCTCTCAGCTACCAAAGCATTCTAGCCTTTTCTATGGTTTAATAAAAAAGGTCATACATCGTTCTGACTAGTCACGGGTCAGCGTGGCCAGGCACACCACCTCCTGCCTTCTACCTGAGCTCCCCCATCTGACAAGCTCATGCACTTCATAGGACTCTAGGGAAAGAAAACACATAACCACATACTTTTCACTGACTTTAATTCATACAGTAGTTTTGACTCTTGAACTGCTTTAAAGATCTAAATATAAAGAGTAAAATACAAAGGCCTAGAATTTTGCATTTGAAAAACAAATGAAAAAAGAAAACTTGCTTACCCATCTACCAAAATAAATATTATGTGGGTTCTCTGGGATGCAGTTTGGATCTAGGCCATAATCTTCCAAAATTGAAAATATATGTTGTGGCTTCTTTAAGTTGACCTTTCCTTCAAATGGGAGAAATTCAAGGGCCTGAAAAATAAACGTAATTCCTGACCAAAGTACTGAGCCTAGTTCAAGCCTAGTTCAAGGCTTCCCTGGCCTCGTAAATAAATTTTGGAACATTAAGACATGAGCTCGTGGAGATGACTGGCTAGAAGGCATGGTCTATTCACTTCCCTCTCAGTCTACCCCCAAAAATAGTACTTTTTATTGTATGTCTGGGTATCCACATTAAAAAGTACTTAGCACACAATATAGTATAAAGCGAACATTTAAAAGACATTAGGTATTATTATATATCAAAAGCGACTAAACTGCATTAATCTCATATTTTGAGGGGTCTTTCACTACATTTACTTACATCTATTCGTTTTATTTTTTCTTCTTGTGTCAATGTTTTATTGAAAGTGTGAATCTTTATTTTATACGTAGAATCAGAACGTAGAAATGGAGTCTAAAATAAAAGCAGACAGATCCTTTAGGTCCAGCAATCCCCCTACCTGCAGATTCATCTATAAGAACCTACACTTCACTACGTACCATCTTTTCCACTGGGTAGCTTTTAAGAGAATTATACAGCTCCTCGGGGATTTTCCATGACCCCACAGTTCAAATATCGACCTAGGAAATAAACAGCACCAACCTCAGTAAAGCAATTGGTTCACACAATAAAACATACCATTTCACTAGTTCTTTATGATTGTTCCGCTACATAGTTCTCATGTTGTCTATGCTGTAAGAGATACGTATCCTGAAAACAAATACAGCTTAAGTTCAAATCACATATAGGAACTTAATCTTAACCAAAGGAAAATTACCATAAGCCAATAATTCCCAAGCTTTCATCTTGTATTTGTATATTCAACTACAAGCTGTCCAGGAAAAAAAAAGAAAAAAGAAAAGAAAAGAAACCTCAAGGAAAATATGAACTGCTCAATTTTCAAGATGGTAGTTAAACATACAATTTAATTTTAAAATGTATGGACACAAAATTCCCAACATTGCAAAACTATAAAAAGGAAAGCAATGACAATGATAAAACCTAGAAAATAGATAGGATCAGTAACATTATATTGACACCAAGATATAATAGTCAAAGTTCCTAAAAAATAAAACAGTAACACATATTCCATCTTGTCTCCAATCTGCATAAATAAAATAGGTAAATTAAATATGCATTTTAAAATAGTTATTTGACCTCCTTAAATAGTTATCTATTTCTTATGGATAACCAAAAATCATTAAGAAAATTTTTTACTTTCAGGTTCTAAGACGTTAGTTAAAATCTTTATCATCTCAGTTATATGCGATAACATATGTCAATATCTCATACTCTTGTTTAATATGAACATTTTTCTGTTAAATATTGCTGCCATTTCGTCACTAAAATTTCTCCCTGAGATGTCTGCAGATAACTCTTTTCTATTCTTTTACTGCCATCCAGTGGTAAACACTTGGAACTGCAAATTAAACCAAGCTCCCTCCCAAGAGCCAACAAAGCATTCCCACAAATGAAAAAAAAGGTGTGGCAAAAAGGTGAAACAAGTTATGAGAAGTACAAAGTATGCTCATTCAGCAGATCATTAGTGTTCTCTTACTTGGCACACACTGTCCGTTTCATTACACTTCTGGCAATGTCTTCAGAGGGAATGTTAAGAATCCAAAAAAGGAGACTGAAAGAAATAACAATATATAATTCTGTGATTTTTTATAGCCTCATATGGTTTTATTCAAGAAGTCAATAAGAAAGGATTTCTATTTACTACTTTCAAGTAAGAATACCTAGTCAAGTTATATCAAAATAAAAAATGTTCCAACTAAAAGGCAAATTATCTTAGTGATTTTAGTAATTTTGTGTTTGCCCTCTTATACAGCCTGACCAAAAGAAATAATGCATGTTATACCCCTATGTATAATTTCAAAATTTTCAAATAATTTCATAGAACGACTTTTAGGTATATCTAACTGCTCAGCAACATATCGCTTCCAATGATTTCTCTTCTAAGTCATGGCCACCTGTAGGGAATTGAGGTGTTTCAGAGAAATAACTAAAAGGGAAAATTAGATTAAATTGTCAATCATTTTTATTAACCTAAGGGAGGGGGAATTCCAGGTACATGAGGGGAAACTCCTAACCCTCTGTCTCAATATCCAAAACTGCTTTGGGCCAGAGAGCTAATACAGCAGGTGAGGTACTTGCCTTGCATACTGCCGGCCCAGGTTGGCTCTCCGGCACCCTATATAGTCCTTTGAACACTCAGGAGTGATTCCTGAGTGCAAAGTCAGGAGTAAACTCTGAGCATTGCCGGGTATTCCTCCCAAACAAAACAAAATCTTACAGGCACTTCTAACCTCAGCCCTTTGTTAGAACCAGAGGAAATTCAGTTTGGCCCATGCCTTTCAGGCCAGCACCTGATCCACATCCATCCATCCTCTACTCTTCCAAACTCCCTCAACAGTGCGAGGGACAGAGAAGTACGAGACTAGGCAAGTCTCCAGCTAAATCCTCATATTTTTTATAATATCTTCCTTACCACGTCCAGTCTTTCCTCTTTAAATAATATTCACAATGCCCTATCAAAAACTTATCCAAGAGGAAAAAGATCATGATTTTAATATATTTTTCTTAAGAAAAATTTCAAAGCAGTCTTAATGAAACAAATCATTAGGTCAGTGACGTGACAATGGAAAATATTGCATTGCCCTATTAGTGCTAAAGGCTATTATGGAGCAAGAAGCTAAAACGGAAACAGTGGAAAAGACAGACTGCGAAAGTTCACAAACAGTATTTAGGAGGGGAAAACGTCTGGGGAGGCACGACTCCCAAACTGTAAGTCAGGTCAAGGGCATGGGAATTGTGAATAACCTTTTCTTTTTCTATTTTCCAGGTTCATATACTCCCAATATAAACCTCAAATGATTCTAAGTTTTCACTCTAAGTATATCTTAGAACAAAAACAGCCTTGCTCTCAATGATGGAACAGATAGGAATTGTGGCACAGCCACTAAGTTGAAATAGTAAAACAAGAGTGAGGCTGTAGCTAAGAGCTAGAGTGGATGCTTCCCAGATCTAATATGCCAATTATATCCCTGGCACCCAAAACAAAGCATACTAACTCCCCAATTCTACCTCCACCAAGTCCTGATAACAAAATTACATTACAACCAATAAAATTAATGAATATTTAAAGTCTAAATTATTTCCCAAGGGAGAAGGGGACAAAAAAAAAAATAAATAGGTGAATAGATGATAGATAGATAGATAGATAGATAGATAGATGATAAATGAATGAATAAATAGATAAATAAAAAATAGATATAAATAAATAGATTTCCAAGACAAAATTTCACTGCTGGTGGGAATGTCAGCTGGTTCAGCCTTTTGGGAAAACAATATGGACATTCCTCCAAAAGCTAAAATTGAGCTCCAGCAGTAACACTACTGGGAATATATCCTGGAGTTCAAAAACAGACCGCACAAACACCATCTGCACTTCTATATTCATTGCAGCACTATTCAAAACAGCCAGAATCTTTCACAACCTGAGTGCCCAATGACAGATGACTGGATAAAAAAACTATACTACATCTACACAATGGAAATCTATGCAACTGTTAGGAAAATATATCCCGCTATAATATATTGTTGTGTTTCTGTGTGGTGTCTGTGTGTGTGTTTGTTTCCTCAATTTTCTAGATTTAATGTCCTTTTTATTCGTTTCGGGGCCACACCCAGCAATACTAGGAATTTCTATTTTTTTATTCAGGAATTGACATTTTATTCCAGAATTACTCCTGGTGTGCACAGCAGAGCCTGGCAAGCTCTGCTTGCCATGTCGTACCTGATATGCCAAATACCAGTAACAATTATAGACTTCATTCCCATGACCTGATGGAATCGTTTGAGGCTCTTTATGTTCCTGCAGCGGGATGATGCCCCTTGGGCTATCTCGCATGTGACTGGACGTATTGAGATGTTACTGGGTGGGTTCCATGGTGTCATGGTTAGCACTCTGGACTCTGAGATGTTACTGGTGCCCATTCGAGCAAATCGAAGATATACGGGAAGACAGTGATACAGTGATATTATAATATATAGGAAACTAATATCCAAGGATAGCAAAACAGGTTCCAGGAGGACTTGTCAAGGGTTGGAATCTACCTCAAGTGTGTTGTAAGACAGAGAAGGAATCAGTCTGCCAATGATAGTTGGAAAAGGCAATGCTAACCTAGAACTCAGTATTGGAAGTAAATAAAGAGATATGCCTGACAACCCCTCAATGTATGCATTTTCAAATCACAAGCACAAAAGAAGAAAGAGAAGAAAAGAGCCTGCCATAGAGGTAGGCTGGGGGGAGAGGAAAATTGGGGACACTGGTGGTGGAAAAAGTGCACTGGTGGAGGGATGGGTGCTGCAACATTGTATGACTGAAACCCAATCATGGAAAGTTTTGTAATTGTCTACCTACAGTGATATAATAAAATTTAAGACATAAAGATAAAAATATAATGCCAAAAAATCCAACTAAATTTTCCACCAATATCCTTCCTATTCAGAGACCTGAGAAACAGACACAAGAAAATAAAAGAACAAACTTTAAATTTGTAATTCTCTTCAAATCTAAGGTTCTATTTAGAAATGTTCCAATGAAAAATAGAAATGCAACTTACCTTCCCATAAGTTTCTTGACTACTTGTGAATTGTCCCCCAAAAAGTGAGAGTAAAGACTTTATTTCCTATATTGAAAATAGAGAAAATTTTAGCACATAGAATTTAAAATATTCTAATAGGACAAAATATGGTTAAAATAGATTTTAAAAAGTGAACTAATTCTCTATCTGAAATATTCAAATTTCATTATTCATAAGTTACAAATCTAAATTCTGAGAAAAGTTTATAGTCAAAACCCCGAAATTAATTTTTGAATCATATTAAACAACAAAATTGCTATCAGGAGACTTAATCAGAAAATGACCTGATTTTTAAAAAGAAATCTGTCACTTTTAATGGACAAAACTACTAATATATTTGATAAATTGATGGATAAAATAATTATAGGTTGTTTGATACTTAAAAGAAATAGATTATTAACTAGGAGAATTTGCCCCTTGAGGTGTTGCAGGTGTGTCTGCAGTACCCGGCTGCATCGGCAGGTGGCAGACAGGAGACAGGCTTGTCTATGCACCCAGGGCTCTAACCTGTGTGCCCTGTATGGTAATGGTCTGGCATACAAAGAGTCTGGGCCCCCTGGGATGAACCCAGAGCCATGGCAGAGCCTGGCAAGCTACCCTTGGTGCATTCAATATGCCAAAAACAGTAACAATAATGGACCTTATTCCCAATGAATGGAGACATTACTGGCGCCCACTCAAGCAAATTAATGAACAACGGGAAGACAAGCAACAACTAGGAGAAAATACAAGTTATCAGTTTACTATTATAAATTAAAGACCTCTTCCTCCTAGTCTGAGCATCACTGGGTATGACCCCAAAACAAACAAAAATTACAAAGTTATAGAAACAGAACAAGTTACTTAAAAAAAATTGTTTGTAAAGTTGAACCCTGTTCAGTTTAGACATAATCACGTTTGAGTGATAATACAGATGTCTGTAAAATGATATGGTTTATGCTAACAAAACATGTCTCCTGAAACAACAGAATCCCTCCTTGTATGGACCTAACGAGATGTGTATCCCCACTTTTATATTTTCCTTTCCTCCAAGCCCTTCCATGAGCCACCATGACCCGGAAAGAAAGCACACCAGAAAGTACACCAAGAAAAGTGTCATTTTTGTTAAGGCAACACTTCTTTTATTCATGCAGTGCTTCGGCGAACCGTAGGCTATTAAATTCACCCAACAGCAGATGAGTTGACAAAATAAAAGTATGGTATATATTCACAATGGAATACTATGCTTTCTCAAAGAGTGACGAAATCATGCAATTTGCAGCAACTCAAAGAAATCATGTAAGTGAAATGAGTGAGAAGGGCAAATACTAGATGATCTCACCTACCTGGGAGGAGCGAATACAGGGCATCCAGGGGAGACCTAGATTACCCATGACCCAGATTATAGAAAAAGACAGAGAAGGAGAAAAAAGAGGGGAGCAAGAGGTAGACAGAGAGAACAGGGGTAGGTGTCCGGGTGTTGGGCGCATTAGTGGTAGAGGCGCTGTCTGTTTTTATCTAAATCATAGAGCCAACAGTAAGCACAGACTATAACAACCGAAATGTGCCTGTCAAGGAGGCAAGCTGGGGCTGAGGGTGGAAAACATGGGGACATTATGAAGGGAGACTGACACTGGTGGTGGGACTGGTGTTGGAACATTGTATGCCCAAAACCCAGCTATGAATAACTATGTAAATCATGGTGCCCTGCTATTTTAAAGATTTTTTTAATAAAAAAGAGAAAGGTGAGGATCTGTAGATAAGGTTCAGAGACTCTGCAGAGGGGTTCGGTTCTAGGCTGTTAATAAGGGAATCGGGTGAATATAAGCACAACACTGTCCATTAAGCCCAGTGGGTCAAGAACTGGACTGGTCATTGTTGGGTGACACGCCCCTACTGAGCCTTAGCCTCCAGCTACACTTAGCTTAAGTGAAGAGCTAGTCCTGCCTTAGGGGAATCTCCAGAGCTGGCACAATGGAGTTCGGGTAGAGTTGGACTGATTTCATCATTTTATATGGCATAAATATTTTTATCATGAATCTCTCTTGCCCCAGATCAATATTCTGTTCCCACGGGTCCCTGCGTGGGACATACATGTAGATATCCCAAGAGTACTTGACCACATTGATCAACCATAATGTAATCAACTCTCCTAGTTCAGAGACATGCCAGTGCACCTCCAGGCAAGCTAACGTGTCTCTGACTCTAAAGGTAATGCCAAAGTGAATTATTCTGATGGATTTTGGACCTTAGTGGGATCCAGAGTCTGGGGTCTGCTAGCTATAGATTCATGGCAAAAAGTATTAATGTCATTCCTACAAATTACATTCTGAACTGTTTTCTGGTTCAGAGATGCAGCCCCTCCTCTCTCTGATGGGGAGATTTGCCTCTGGAAATCAGCTCTGACTTTTGTGAAGCTTGAGCCTAAGGCCCACCTAAAGAACCCACAATGGGCTGGGCTGGAAGATTTTGGCAGACTTCTGCCTATAGAAGAAGCTAGGAAAAGAAGGGGCCCTTTCGCCATTTTGGCTTCCCTTGGCGTTTGCTTCTCTACATCTTCTCTGTTCTCTGTTGGGCTTCAACACGTGTGGCAGCCACCTTGGCCTACACGTGGCCAGGGCCCAGCCGGGAACCCAGAGTTTGGGGTTTTTCCTGTTCTTGGATTGTATATCAGAACCTGTGATAGTAAAGCCTTTTAAAACTGCCAGATTCCTAAGTTTTTATCCGTTCCCGCCGACTTCAGAGGTAGAAGGGAACTCATTTCCTAGTATTGTTGGGGACCCCAGCGGTCCAACATGTCATGATATCACTTAAAAGAGAAATTATATATTAAGTTCCTTAACTTAGCATGAATAAGTGTTCATATTACACTAAAGTTTACTATGAGTTTTGCAATGAAAATATCAAAGCCTGCTGCTCCTGAAATACACTGCTGAAAATGCAGTGACAGGCTAAATAAAAACACCCCACAGTTTTCTTTAAAGCGAAGGATTAGTTGGGGCAGGGCGGCAGTGCAGAGAGTAGGAGGGCATTTGCCTTGCCCACGACTGACCCAGGTTCTATACCCGCATCCCATATGGTCCCCAAGCAGTGCCAAGAGTAATTCTGAGTGCAGAGCCAGGAGCAACCCTTGAGCATCGCCAAGTATGACCCAAAAAGGAAAAAAAAAAGGATTAGTTTATGGCATATCATTGACTATACTGTCCCAAACCTAAGTAGTTATATAGAATTGAGAGAAATTGATAACCTAAGCCTCAAACTTAAAAGCAAATGGTAGATAGTGAAATAGGTAAGGCATCTGCCTTGCACGAGGCCACCCAGGGTTCAATACCTGCACAGTGTCCCTTCCAAGTGTCACTAGGCATGATCCCTAAGCTCACAGGCAGGAGTAAACCCTCACACCCCACCAAAAACAAAATCAATTAAAAGCAGAGGGTGCTCAACTTCTACTTGCTGCTCCACCAGCGCAAGTGAGGCTTGCCTCAGGCTGACAGCACCAGGCCTAGTCCCTTCCCGACTGAGTCGGCTCAGCTACACACACACACACACACACACACACACACACACACACACACACACACACACACACACACGACTGCACCATACTAAGAGGTCACACCACAGCTCCTGAAGGACGCAACTGCTTACAGGGCTGTGTGACGGATCTGCTCAGCAAATTCCATGCTGCTCAGTTATTCTTCCTTTCATTCTGTGAGGACAGAGAGGACAGAGGGCAACTCTAGCTTAAGCCCCTATCATCTTCCTCAACTCCCAGCCCCTTCTTCAATTCATTCCCAGCGCAGCGAGAATACTAGAAAATCAATGGGGAAAAATGTAGAAGCCCACCAAGTTCAATGAGCAAAACCAGTATAACAAAGATCACAAAGACATAAGCACAGAAAACCCTTGGTGCCTTTAGTGACATTATGAGGGTGACCAATGAGCTCAAAGAAATGACAGCACTGGCACACAGCAAAGCACTACGAAAGTTGAAATGTAAAAAACTACCAGTCAGAGGGGGCCGCGTGCCCAGCGGCGTTTGCCGGCCTCCGCCGGGTTCAATCCCTGGCATCCCATATGGTCCCCGGCCGCCAGAGTATCTGGGGCAGAGCCAGGAGAAACCCTGAGCATCCGGGTGTGACCCAAAAAAAAAACACCAGTCAGAAATGACAGAATGAAGGACACAGTAGGTGATATGTGTGTGTGTGTGTGTGTGTGTGTGTGAATATCACTTGTATCACTTGTCTTCCCATTGCTCATTGATTTGCTCGAGCGGGCACCAGTGACATCTCCATTCGCTGGGAATGAGGTCCATTATTGTTAATGTTCTTGGCATAACAAATACACACACACACACACACACACACACACACACACACACATGAAAGTCACCAGACGCTATGAACAACAGAATAACAGAAGTTGAGCATAAGATTTGAGGAGCTCCAAGATCAGGAAGAGAAAACTACTAGGAAACAGAGGAGGGTGAAAAATAGAAAAGAAATGAACAACATAACCAGAGAACTATGGGATGAGTTCAAGAGGAACAATATAAAGAACCAAATCATCAGCGTCCCTGAAAATCAGAAAGGCAAATGTGGTGAAGAAATAAGCTAAAGAAATCAGTAAGAAGTTCCCAGAGTTGAGGAATGTAGGCACCATGATCCAAAAGGTCTGAAGGGTCCCAGTAAAAAGACCCAATGAGGAAAGCTCCAAGACACATTATACTCAGAACGACTAAACCCAGAGTTAGAGACAGAATACTGAAAGCAGCAAGATCAGAAAAGAAGCATACAAAGGAAAGCTCCTAAGTTGTACAGTAGATCTATCAAATGAGACTCTAGGGGCCAGAAGAGCACGGAAGGACACAGTACAAAAAAAACTTCGACAAAATGAACACCCCACCAATACACTCTATCCAGCTAGATTAGAGAACTATACAGAGCTTCTTGGACAAAACAGCTTAAGAAATTCATAGCCTTGAAACAAGTTTTTGAGAAGTGTTAATAGAGTGCCTTATTTTATTTATTTTTGCTTTTTTTTTTTTTGGGGGTCACACCCAGCAATGCTCAGTGGTTATTCCTGACTCTGCACTCAGGAATTACTCCTGGCAGTGCTCCAGGGACCATATGGGATACCAGGGAATTGAATCCAGGTCAACCGCATGCAAAGCAAATGCCCTACCTGCCATACTATTGCTCCAGCCCCTAATAGCGCTCATTTAAAGGACACTAGAAACTTCCCAACATGTGGTACTGAGTAAGGCATTTATTAATGGTGAATATATGTTGTTAAGCTATTTTCAGCTCTACTTGCTAGCCCTGGGTTTTGTTTTGAAAATGAAAGATTTCTTCTCTCTCTCCTGTAAGCTTTTATATAAGCTTATGCTGAAGATTTTTGAATAGACACAGGAAAACAGTTAAGGCAGTGTATTTATAAGTTAATTAATTCTGAATTAATTACTCCAGGGCTTCCATCATATTTCCTAACTAAAAACCTCAGTTACCTTAGATTGGTTCTAATTCCTCTCACCCCAAAAAGGGAGGGTCCCACGGTGGGACTGGATGGAACCAGGTAAAGCGATCACCCCTGGCTTCACTTGGGGCAACTAAGTGTCCTGCACAATGTTCTGAGAACAAGACCTTTGAGCAAGCTCTGTTCTGACCCACAGATGAAGGGCAAGGTCATGGAACAAGCTCTGTTCTGACCCAAAAATAAGCAGTGGACTGATAGAGCCCAGAGGGGATTGGAAATGATCAATTGCCAGTCAGAGGAATACAGTCTGAGCTATCTGGCGCCATCTCCTCTGTAAAGGTCTCCCTATACACATATAAGGGGTGTAGTGTCTGTCTGTCTCTTCTACTGTGTTTAAATAAAAATGACTAGAAATAGTACTGAGATGACTGTTTACTGGTTAAAGATGAGAAAACAGGTACCCAGGATTCCTCCCTATTGTGCCCAGGAGCAGGGAGTGGCCCTTGGTGGTTTTGCCCGGAGTTAGGGGAGCTCCCTCCCACCTCACTGTTTCGAGATAAAGAGCCTTTACCGCTCCTAACTCCCTCCCCACAACCCTTTTTGTAAAAATGTCTCTGGCAGATTGTGTGGTATGTGTGGCGTGTGTTAGAGTTAGTTAGAGTGTGGAGTAAGTGGAGAAAAATTAAAGTCTTAGTTTTCTAGAACTGGTGGTTGTGCTTCTTTGTCCACTGGCTGGATGGGATGGTCGTCACCCCAACCATGGCCAGGGAACCCGCCAGACTCCAATAACTGTTGGGGACCCCGAACAGCCCCAACACATATAACTGTCCTCGACTAGATTAAGGCCAAAAACAAATAGCAGTTAATCATCACAAATTGACTTTTTCTGATATGTCAATTTCTATTTGCCATTCAAGTTTTATTAAATCAAGAAATATGAGATAAATCTGCTATATACCTGCAAAAGGGGACAGACTGGGGAGTGGGGAGAGAACCTGGGAATATTGGTAGAACAAAGGGGACATGCATGGGGATGGGATTGCTGGAGCATTGTATGCCTGAAACAACCTTATGAACAATTTTGTAAATCACAATGTCTCAATAAACATCTCTAAAATTAAATAAAACAGAAACCAATAAAAATTCCAGGTACACTGGTTTACAGGCTGAAAACTCTGGGGTCTTCTCAGAATGCGGACAGTCAGTCTCCCCACTCCCACGCCCAACCTTCCCCATACTTAAGAGGAATCCTGGCACCCACACCCACACCCTACAGCTGTCACGATGTAAAAAAGGGTCAGCCAGTTCTACAGTTTCTGGAGTTCCTGGAGCCTCCAAATTCCATAATCCTGTCAGCCCAGTAAGAGAACACAGTTTAGAGGGAAAGGAATATAGAAGCCAAGGAGCTCAATAAACAATACAGAAGGCTCAACTAGCAACAAAGACTTAATGATCCCCTGGTGAGATCTAACAATTTTCTTTTACAAGTACCTTCTGATAATTCAATTAGCCATTTAATTGTAATGAGCAATAAAAAATAATTTTGTGACTGCTAAGGGAGCAGGCTTGGGAAGTTGGTAAAAAAGGGGAAAACACAGAGGAAAAAAAGGGATAATGGTAAACCTAAAACAAAATCTTATTTATTTTAAGGCAAATTCACTTTTAAATATCTTTCTACACGAAAATGAAAAATGCTTGTGTTGAATCTTGGCTATAAAAATGTGACATTCTTGATGAATTAATCCACAAAAACTTTTAAATGTTGTCATGTTTTCTTTCATATATTTAGTTTGCTACAAAACATCAATAAAAAACAGGTAATCTAACTTGTAGTAGCATAAAGCAGGTGCCAATTAAAATTGGCAGAAATTAAATTATAGATATGAAGCATTACATTTCTAATTTCTCATTTTATTTTTTTTTAAATTTCTCATTTTAAATAATGACATCTATCATTATAGCTTTCTTGTCTAACAGTTCCAATTGAACAGATAAGTTCAAAAAAAAATTTTTTTTCTTTTTGGGTCACACCCACCAATGCTCAGGGATTCTTCCTGGCTCTACACTCAGGAATTACTCCAGATGATGCTCAGAGGACCAATGGGATGTCGGGATCAAACCTGGGACAGATGCAAACGCCCTACCCGCGCTGTGCTAATTGCATATTACCTTACCTAAGGGGAAGACAAGCCTTCGGTAACCCTCATCCACTGATGCTGGGATTGCAGAACAGGTAAACCTTTTAGGCAAAATAAGGATACTTTTCAAAAACCTAGGGCTTGACCCTCCACATGACCTGGCAATTCTACTTTTGGGTACCTACTCCAAAAGCCAAAAACTCTCATAAGGAAAAACATTTGAAATCCTGTTTATTGCAGTACTTCTTTTGTTTTGTTTTTGGGCTACACCAGCAATGCCCAGGAGTTACTCCTGGCTCTGCACTCAGGTATCACTCCTGGTGGTGGTCAGGGACAATAAGAGATTCTGGGGATAGACCCAGTCAGCACGCAAGGTGAGTACCCTCTAGCTGTACTATCCCTCCAGTCCGTAAAAACTACACTTCAAAAACAGGTGCCACAAGTCACAAAAAGAACTAGATTCAAATGTATATATCATATCCATATAATGACACAATTTTATATGCCATGCACTAACCCTGTGGACTTTAGCAGCCCTGTCCCACTGACCATCTCTCCAGTCCCTACTGCAGCACTATTCACGATGGGCAAAATCTGGAAACAACACAGGGGTCCACGAGCAGATGATTGGATAAAGAAATCATGGCATATATAATGGAATTATACTGCACGGATTCAATGGAATACTACATGGAATTTGCCACTACATGGACAGAACTGCAAGGTTCCATGCTCTGTGAGTCAGTCAGGAGAGAGACAGAGACAGAATGATCTCTCTCTTATGTGGGCGATATAGCAGGGGAGTAACAGATGGCCCAGAGAAACAGAATCCAAGATCTGGTCTACAGAACTGAGTTTACCTTGGCGGTGAAATGGGAATTGGGGGCTTAAGAAGGTGGAGAGAGAGATACACAAGGGGAGAAAGGGATTGTGGCAATGACGGAGGGAAACACACTCAGGTGAGGAATGTGATGTTGTTATGGGGTACTCATGAAACTTGTAACTGACAGTATTGTAAAACTGTACAACATGGTGACTAATATAAATATCCTACATTAAATTATTACATTAAAGCACTAAGCTATATATATGTAAAGATAATCACATATTTATTCTCAGAAAGCTTAAGAGTCACAGGAGGAAAGTCATAAAGGAGGAAATGATTAGGCTTTTCAAAGCAGAAACAGACTAAAAATGAGTTCAGGTGATCCTGTTAATGCTGATTTGTATCACCCCGGTCTTATTATTTCTTCAAACACAAATTCTCGACATGCTTAAAAAACTAGGCTGGTAGAGAAAGAGCACTAAGAGAAACACTACGCAACAGAATAGGACCCCTTTTATCGGCCATAAAGTTGAACAAAACTATGTTTTTCTCCCCTTTTTTTGGCTCACACCTGGTGGTCAGCTGAACAATATGTGGCGTTAGGGGATCACACCAGGCGAGGGGCCAAAGCAGTCGTGAGGCAACCAAGAGCCTTACCTCCTGTACTATCTCTCCAGCCCTGCTCTTCTATACTAAACAGGGTAGCCAGACAGAACGATGAGAAGGAGCTTGCCTTCCAGGCAGCTTCCCCGACATTCAACCCCGCAGCACTTACAGTCCTCCAAACTACGCTCAGGAATGATCCCTGAGCACAGACCGAAAGTAGCCCTGAGCACCAGCAGGTAGGGACCCAATACCAAAATAATACAACTACGGGGGTTAAAGCGAAAATTTTAATGTTTCAGAAAATGTAAACCTACTGGGGAAAAAACTTCAGTGTTTGAAAAGGGGCAAACAGAGAAATAAATTTAACATACATGTGTAGAGGGGGGGGGGGGGGGGGTGGGGGGTTTTTTTTTCCCCCCCCCCCCCCCCAAATTAAAAAGTGACAATGCAAAATCAATAAACTAAGACTGGGATAGGAAAGTCTTATGTCATATTGATTTAATGGAAGTAACAATTCCTTATCAATGGAAAGATATCATTTTGAAAGATATGAATATATCTTCTTCCATTAATGGAAAATATCTTTTCTCACTCAAGTGAGAGAAGGAATCCGGAGTTCTGACCTCCATCGCTATTCCAGAATCAGGGACGCTGTCTCGCTTGCCAAGGCATCGAAAATGCGATTTGGAGACAACCGCTGGACTAGAGCCATTACCAACTGGATCCCATGGGATGTCAAAAGATCACATGGCCGCCCACCTTCAAGATGGTCAGACTTCCTTGTTAAGACCCTGAAGAAACGGTTTGAGGCTCTTCATATTCCTGAATCAACCAGATGCCATTGGGCTAAATTGGCACCTGATAGGGTCCAATGGAAATGTTACTGGCGCCCGCTCCAGCAAATCGATGAATAACAGGGATTCAAGTGATCAAGTGATCTTTTCTCTAGGAAAACATTTCTAAATAATAAATTAGTCCCTTCCTAATTTCAAAAGGAAAAAAATTGCTACTTCTTGGCTTAAAAGAATTGTTACTGCCATTAAATCAGTAGGACATGAGACAAGGAATGAGAGAGAGGAAACAAAGACTGAGGTAGGACAACACAAGGAAATAAGGAATTCCAGTTGATATGGAAATAATGGGGGTGCCAGTCTGGGCTGCACTGGGGAAAGCCGGGGAGAAAACAGAAGTAGAGAGAAAAGCATACAGGCAGGAGAGACTAGAGTTTGCCTTGTGACAATGAGGACCTACAGGAGAACTGAGCTTTTAGATTCAACTGGCCACAGGGTAAACATAGACTAGAAGAATTTAAGGAACAACTCAAACAACCAAGTATTAGGGGGCGGCACTCAGCGAATTGTCGGGGAATTGCCGCGGGGTCCCCGACAGTGTCAGGACAGAGGTTCTCTTCCACCTCTGAGGATGCCGGGAGAACAGATGAAAACTCACAAGTCTGGTGCAGTTCCAAAATGGCTTTTAATAGTACAAAAGCTCTTCCACAGCAATCCAATATAATGAACAAACTCTAGCTCTGGTCCAAACTTAAGACCATACAAAAGAGCCTAAATCTCCCACCAAAGAGAGAGGATCTCACCCGAGCTGAGTCCTACCCAGAAGAAGTAAAAGGCCAAAGAGCAAAAAAAAGCCAAAAGCCACAAGGCTGAGGAGCCAAAAGCCGAAGGCTAAAAGGCCCAAAAGGTAAAAGGTGAAGGGGCCTCAAGTCAGCCCCTTATATACACCAAAGTGATCCAACCGGGAGGGGCATGTCAACAAAGAACTCTAAACAGAGTGTAGTGCCACACCTTACTGCAGGTATAAACAAAGGTTATGCCAAGGACTAAGGAGATTATCTCTTATGTAAAACACTGGAGAGAGAGGGCTGGTATAAAGTAATACATCTTAACTTCATGAGCTTCATGTAATCTAGATGGTACCCACAAGGTCCTTCTTATTATTATCTGCACCAGGGTGATTCTGAGTATCTTGTTCTCGTGTACTGAAAGGGTCACTCTCGCCTGCTTAGAGCAAACTAGTATGATCCTTCCTATAGTCTTCCTATAGTCTCACCGTAGCCAGGGTGGTAGTCTCCTGGTAAATTCTAACTGTCCCACGCTGGGTGCAGTGGGTATAAAGAGGAGCTGTGCCCAATCTAGAAAACATAGAAGTCTTAGTAGATGTATAAGTCAGAAGTTATTCAATCAAGGTGACTTCTGTAACTGCCACACCCTCTAGTAGTGTTTACATAGAAGGAGTCTCATTAGAATGAACCTTGACTTAAGTAGATTAAGCTGGGAGTGGGCAAAACAACAAAACTCCCAGAATAGCTAAACCTGTCCTCCACCAATGAATAACATTTTTATTTTTGGGGGCAGGGGTCGGAGGATGCTTGTCACATCCTGCGGTGCTTGGGGCTTACTCCCTGCTCTGTGCTCAGGGAACCTGCCTACGGAGACTAAGTGTGGTGCCCAGGATTGAACCAAGATTGGCCGCAGCAAGGCGAGTGCCATGACCCTATACTCTCTCTCCAGCCCAAGAACACTATCCTTAAAGATGAAGTATAACATTTCGTCCTCACAGACTTGCCGAAGAAAACAACTGTGATACTCTCCTTCGGTCACTAATTCCATTCCAACATCCACTCAGTGGTATCTTTATTCTCACGGAAACACCTTTCTAAATAATAAATGACAGTCACTTCCTAATTTCAAAAGGAAAATATTGCTACTTCTTGGCTTGAAAGAATTATTACTTCCATTAAATCAATATAAAACACGAATTCCTTGCAGACGTTTCAAAACACCATCTAACACACTCAGCTCTACAGTGCTACTGGCCCATCACTTCATTCTGTCTCTGCACCACTCCCACCCCTAAATCAGCACCTCAGCCTACGTCTGTGCCTTTACACTTGCTTTTGTTCCTCAGTAAGCGGAGCCTCAGTCCTCTTTCACCCAGAGAATGTCTCCATTCTGCCTGTCAAAACATTACTATCAATGTCACAATTTTTGCTCCTAACTCCTCAGACCATTAAACTTTAGTCGAAAATCAGAACTTTGATACAATTACAAAGACATGCTCTCACCCTCAGCTGAATTTCCAGTAGTGCTCCAACACCTGTACTTTCCCTACTGAATTGCCAGCACTTTCTTCTGCTCTCAAATAGTATTTCATATTCTACCATTTTCTTCAGATTCTCCATTGAAGTAGTATACTGCCATCTCCCAAGAAATCTTAGGCCCTAGAGATAGTACAGCCTTACACAGAGCTGACTCTCATTCGAACCCTAGCACAGTATATGGTGCCTTGAGCACCACCAGGAACGACCCCTGAGCATTACAGCCAGGGGTAAGCCCTGGGCACCACCTCTCTGGGCGGTGGCCGCCTCTACATATTTGGTGGTCCAGTAGAAAAGAATACTCTTAATAGTCTAATTTATTGCTTTCTGTCCTTAGTCTAGCTCATTCCTATTTAGCCTAGAGATTACAATTTCAAGCGCCATACATGGAAACAATCTTGAAGGTAAACAGTAATGCATTTTACCACGCTAAAAACTAGATCAAAGTCAGATTTGACAAACTCAATATTCCTAAAATAAAAAGTCCCTGAAGACTAAGAAAAGAAACTAGCTTTCTTTCTTTTTTAATTTGCTTTCTTATGATAAAAGACATCTACGGAAAGATTTTTGGCTATTCCATTTAACTGTAGGATATTTAATGCTTTCCTCCCAAGGTCATGACCAAGACTGGTGCATCCAATGCTACCGCTTTTATTCCACATTAGGCTGGAGGGTCCAGAGAGTGAAACCAGGGGACAATATCCCCCACCCCTCAGTGATTTGCATTCTCCTTTGCCTGCTCTCACCTCCCTGATGTGTATACATCGCCTGTCACTGCTCTATAGTAATTCCATAATACCAAGTTACGTATGCGTCAGCCCTTTCCCTAAACAGCTCGCACGCTGAAGGCAGAAACTGTCACGATGCTGTCTGCATCAGAACACATCTCCACTGCCCGCCTGCCACTCACCGCTCCCGCACCTTCCCCGCGCTGCATCCCACCCGCGATGCACCGAGCACGTGCGCACAACGGAGACCCCCTCTATCTCGGGCTGCACGAACAGCTGTGCGCAAACAACACGGGCCCTTTTCTTTCACCTGCCTCGCCCGGGGACCGGGCACCAGGGTAGAGGAATGAATGGAAAAGCACGGCCAACGGCTGCGGAGATCTGCCTTGGCCGTGGCCCTCGCACGCTGCCCGCCACGCTCGGATCCGGGCCCCCGCCAGACACCCCCCGCCCAGCCCCCAGTGCACGCCCCGGTGCACCCCGCCTCCCCAGTATAGGCGGAGCAGCCGCCGGTCTACACGCGTCGCGCGCACGTGGTGGAGGGTGCTGGTCTCACCGGCAGGCGGAACTCCAGGTGCTCCTGCGCCATGAGCAGCAGATACCTGTTCAGGGAGCCCGGCCGCGCCATTGTGGCTGCGCCGACTGCGCCTGCGCGGGCGCCCGGTCCCTCCCGGCCGAGTCGTTTCCGCTGAGGCCGAGCTTCAGGAACCGGAAGTGGCACGGTGTTAATGGCCCGGAGGCGAGGTCTTTCTCCAAATAGGGTGTGTGTAGTAAGACTAGCTCTTCTCCTGTACCCGTCCTAGCTGAAGAGTCGCAGAGAGAAAGGAGGATACGTTCAGGAAGGAAACAGACTCATTACCTATCCTTGATCACTCGCCATCCCGTTATTCATCGATTTGCTCCAGCAGGCCCTAGTAACGTTGCCATTCCACCCTGTCACCTGCCAGTGTAGCCCAGTGGCATCTGCTTGCTTCAGGAATACCAAGAGCCTCAAACTGTTCGTTCAGTGTCTTGACCACATATCCTTGACATTCACTCAAAGGAGTTGAAGGATTGCTGCCTACAAAAAACCCTGCACGCACGGGGATTTGTATAGCAGCTTTAGTCATAACTGCCAAAACTTGGAACTAGCTAGATGTCGTTCCGCAGGTGAATGAATAAACGTGACAAACCCAACGATAGAATAATATTCTGTGCTAAAGAGATGGGCTAAAGCACCATGAAAAAGACACATGACCTCACTATAAATTACCAAATGAAAAACATTTGACCTGTAAAGATTATAGGTTGTATGATTCCAACTCTTTTGCCTTTAGGTAAAGGCAAAATTTTGGGACAGGTCATTGGCTGTCGAGGATTGCTAGAGAGGAGTTTTAGGGTGGTTAGTGAAAATACTCTATGAAACTATGATGATGGATACAAGACATTTCTTGTGTTCATTGTATCCATTTCTTGTATCCAACGGACATTTCTCCACGTTGATCGAACGTTTGCTACCAAAGCGAATCCTTAAAAAAAAATGAGCCCCAGGTGATTCCAGCTGTCAATTCAGGTTTGTCTACACTGACAGGAAAGTATTTGGAGTAAAAGGAGGTTTCTGTACCTCCCTCTCACTTTTGCTGTGAGCCTAAAAAGGAAGTATTTGGGGCTGAGCAACAGTACTGGGGGGTAAGGCACTTGCCGGTCCCTTAGCTGACGCAGGCTCTATCCTAGACACCCCATTTGCTTCCCCCAAGCCCTCCAAGGAGTGACCCCGAGCGAACCGCCAAGACTAAGCCCAGAGCACTGCCAGGTGCTAACAAAAGCAAACAAGTAGTTTTTTAAGACTGCACAGCTGGCGCCGAGTGAGTATAGAATTACGGCTCCAGGTCTTGTTCGTGGCTAAAACCACCAGTTCAGTCCCAACACTCATTAAGGCCCCCTGAGCACGACCAGGTGCGACCCAAAAATTAAGTCCAGAGAGGTAAAATTTGATGACACAGAATTCTTCATATTTATTTAGCTTTCCAAGCAAGCACAATTTGAAATAGCTTTATACTTTTACAGTTCTGCAATTACAAATATCAACATATATAATGCTCTCAATGCTATTTTAACCGTTTTAAAGTCACTTAATTAGCTGATGTCATAGTTACCAATTAGTGATGATAATTGGTTGAGTAATACGCTGAGTAAATTTTAATTGTAATTTATTAATCTTTACAAGTAAAACAGAATTGCCTCTAAATATGAGCTTCCAAGGGCTTTTCAAAAATGCATAAAAATTAGACGGTATTAGTCTAAATAAATGAGTCGGCTAATTACATTTTAAGAGGTCTATAAGGCATTTGAGAATTCCTTGCACATCTATTTTTATTATTGCAAGTTCACATAGCATATATTTGCACATGTTGAAGATTCCTTTTCTGAAACTGACCATCTTTAACATTAAAGAGCGCAGAAACTATTCATTCAAAACTACGTGCTAGTCAAACTACTAAACAAAAATGTTAAAAAATGAAAATGTCATTTGGAGGATCATAACTCCTAATTCCAAATCCTCTCTCCACTCCGGTGAATACAATCCAAGGTAGACATTCGCTTTAATCATGGGTCTCTTACCTCTCACTAAACTCCCACCATGTACCAGACTAACATTACCACTAATCAAACCACCAACATTGAGTCTTAAATATTTAGTTCTACTGTCTCCTGCTTTCGAAAGTTGTTTTTCATTCCACAGTCTTTTCTGCAGAAACTAGCACAACTCTAAATTGTAATCACTGATATCTTCAGACTCTTGTATTAGCAACTGGTGAGACTATTTCCTGTTTTCTAATATCAGCAGTGTCTACTACATGTTAACAGTAAATATTTGCTGAATGAATAAATGAACAAACATGCTAATGAATACAGATTCCATATGTTACAAATAAATATTCTAACTTAAAATATTATAACTTACAGCTTTGATATTATATCTATTATATCAAAATGTATTATCACAGCCTTTTCTGACATCAGTATTTTAGTCTTTACTTTCACTTAATCACTGCATGTGATACTCTTCTACACTGTAACAGCAGGCTTAGATTCAGGAGCTTTGCTTCATTTGCATTCACTACTATCACTAAGCATTACATCAAAAGTCCACTCCTAAAGACATTAATCTCATGAAATGATGCCAAATTTTGGTATAATATTAAAATATAATATATTTTAATAATATACCAAATGTTGGTATATTATTAAATTTCCTCATCTAAGCCTATCTCTTAAATCAGGGCTTTTTCATATCATCTGGTTCTAATACTTTTTAATTCTATTTTTCCATTAGAATAACAAATCATAAAAGTAATAATTCCTGCCTGTTTTAAGAATTTAATATAGTAAGCACTTTATGCTCTTCCCAATTTATCTTCTTTTTTTTTTTTTTTTTGCGGGGACACACCGCGGGGCCGCGGGGGTTTCCGGCTCTGCATCTCAGGAATCCCTGCGGGGGGGGGGCGGGGGGCTTGGGGGGGGGGGGGGGGGGCGGGGCGGCCGCGGGCCGCCCGGGGGGCCAGCGCCCGCCGCCCTGTGGGCATCGCTCCGCCCCCAATTTATCTTCTTACAGGTTAAGTTCCATTACACTGAATTCTCTTGGATAGCTAAACTGGTGATTATTACAAATTCATTTTTTAGAACTCAAGCTGGAGTGATAGTGCAGTGGATAAGGTATTTGTCATATATCCAGCTAACCTGGGTTTGATTCCGGGCACCTGCTACAGTCCCAAGCCTGCTAGGAGTGATGCCTAAACACAAGGCCAGGGCTAAGTCCTGAGAACCACTGGGTGTGGTCCAGAATCCTATTTACAGATACACATATCTATGTATATATGTGCATAGATGTGTGTATATATTAATTTGTAATATATATTGCATAACTAATAGAAATTTATTACAAAGATGTTAAGTTTCAAGAAATGGATCGGAGAATCTGAAAGCTGAGTAAAGAGTGCAATGAGTTACTGTGTATTAAGGTACTCTATTTTGAAATTACATGTGTAAAATTACAGAACAATTAAGATTAATTAAATAAAAATTAATTTATTTCTCTCCATGGTAATAAAACAAAGTACTTTACTAGTTTATTCGCTGTAAGTAAATAACTATTATACTAACTATAGAGAAATGAAAATATTTCAGATTTTAAGAAACACAGACAGCCCTTCTTGATAGGCAGAATTGTTTTAATGGGATTGAATCTAATGGCAACATATTTTAGACAGGTAACAATTAAAACAAAGAAGTCAATGACTAAGTATTCATGTCGCTGTGTCACATTTCAGTAAACAGATACTCAGAAAACCAGAAGTAACCCCTCATAATATTCAACATGCCTTACAATTAAATTTCAAAGGGACCAAAATATTAGTTTATGTTGAGCCAAAATTAGGAAAATCT
>JAJIBD010007278.1:0-85337 GCA_021461705.1 Cryptotis parvus | reverse complement strand
AAAATCCGTGAGGCCCAACAGTTTTAGCCCTGGCTGAAATCCAGAACCAGTGCAGAGCAGACTAGCCCTGGGGAATTCTAGTCATGAATTTTCAGAGGTGAGTTGCCACACACAGGCCCCGTCCTGCCCTAGGCCTTTGCACATGCTGTGTGTGTGCAAAGAAAACCCAAAGCGGTCCTGGTTTCCGGCTTATAGATGTTGTGCGATGGGGCAGAAGCATGAATTTGTGACGAGTTTGGACTCGATTTCTATGTGGGATAACTCCAAACTCTGTGTCCTTGAGCTAAGAACTTGTCTTGGGGGCTTCTCCTGCCCCCAACCCCCCACTGGCGCTGATAGAGTTCAAACAATTCACAAAGGCATGGCAGGTTTGTTTTCTTTATTGGCAGTGTTGGTGGGGGGCTGAGACATACTCAGTGATGCTCAGGGGTTACTCCTGGCTCTGCACTCAGGAACTACTTCTGGCAGTGCTCGGGAACCATATGGGACCCTGGGGATCGAACCTGGGTTGGCCATGTGCAAGGCAAGTGCCCTATCCACTGTCCATCTCTCTGGCCCTGTATATTCATTTTTCTTTTTTATTTATTTATTTTTGCTTTTTGGGTCACACCCGGCAATGCTCAGGGGTTCCTCCTGGCTCTGCACTCAGGAATTACTCCTGGCGGTGCTCGGGGGACCATATGGGATGCCGGGGATCGAACCCGAGCCGGCGCGGACCAGTGATGTGCAAGGCAAACGCCCTACCCGCTGGGCTATCGCTCCGGCCCCTGGTCCCTTCTCTATCTTAACTATCCACTCTCCCCCACACACTTGTGGTAGATTCCAACCCTTGACAAATCCTCTTGGCCTTGGATATTGTCTCATACTATTTTTTAAATATCCCACAAATGAATGCAGTCATTCTACATCTGTCTCTCTCCTTCTGACCCATATATCACTATAGGCAAATTTCATGACTTCATTTTTGCTCAAAGAAAGTTTTAATAGAGACGACTTTAGAGAAAATGATGAAAAGATGCCATTGTTTTTAACTAGAGATTGGAGAAATAGGTCAAGTGGCATTAACGGCTTCAGAAAAGTCATTTTACAAGAGTGCTAGAGGAAAAAAAGGGCTCGTGGCTGGAGGCGGCAGAGGACAGACAAAAGCAGCAGGCCCGTGTCTACAGGATGGAACAGAACATTGAATAACGGTTTGCTTTTATTTTTATCACTAGGTTAGATACAGTGCAAATGTTACAGGGGTTAGAAAATCCAGAAAGAGGAAAATGGGTTGTTAGACAACACTAGTGGCCGTCCTGTGCCAACAGGGAGTTTGGTTAGAAGATCATTGCAAACATTCCTAAATGTGCCAAGAGAGTTCTTCAATCCCTAGGAATTTTCCCAGCCCCAAACTGGAGAAATGTTTGCATTTTTGTCCGCTTTTCTCAGATCTGTGCTCATGAGAAGGAAACTTTCTCATCTGCTTATACGCATCTCAAATGCACTTCTTTGTTTTTTGTTTTTAGGTCACACCCAGCAATGCTCAGGAGTTACTCAGGAATTACTCCTGGTGGTGCTGGGGTGTTGTGTGTGGGGGTGAGGCGTGGGATCATATGGGATGCCAGGGATCGAACCTAGGTTGGCCACATGCAAGGCAAACGCCCTACTTGGTGTGCTATTGCGCTGGCCGCATTGCTTATCTGCATTTCTCCTATGCGTATCCTGAAGAGATGGTTGCAATCCTTCCCTACCCTCACCCCAGCTCCCAAGTGTGAGGACATGTTCTTAAACATGGATCAATCCTAAAGGATAGGGCTGGTGTCTGTGCTATATGTATAGAATTTAAGTGTTGCTATGCCTAGATGCCATATATTCTAGTAAAGACTGGACATACTATTCTGCCCCTTACTTCCCACCACTCAATAGATGATATTTCCAAGATCGATTCAGCACTTGGCTCGATCGAGTTCATTCTTTTCCGGAAATGATTCAGTTAACGCCTATACCACCGTATCTTCAGTGATCTCCTGCGGCGTTCCGTTAGAGTCTGCCAATTTTCATCTCTGGTGCACACTGGAAGCTGTGTAGATGTGTGTGGGAAAACACCAGCGAGGCTGATTTTCGAGGAGATGCCCGGGAAGGCAGAGTTCTGGGTCAAAGGAATGAATGTCTTCAGCTTAATGGATGGTATCAGCCATTGTCTTTTTTTTTTTTTTTTTTTTGCTTTTTGGGTCACGCCGGGCAATGCTCAGGGGTTACTCCTGGCTCTGCACTCAGGAATTACTCCTGGCGGTGCTCAGGGGACCATATGGGATGCTGGGGATCGAACCCGGTCGGCCACGTGCACGGCAAACGCCCTCCCCGCTGGACTATCGCTCCGGCCCACTACGCATTGTCTTTAGAAGATGCAGTGGTGTTGGATCTGCCGTTCACAACCTCTCTTCCCAGTCACAGTTCAGTTTACCACTTCCATTACCTGTATACATTTGTGCTCAGCTTCCCCATGATCTTCCTGGATCGGGTGTTGTTTTATTCTTTGGGATCTAACTTCCGCCCTGGAAGAGTTATTTTCTTTTTTTGGAGGGATAAGGGCCCCCAAACTGGGTCCTCAGCCCACCAGGCTAGATGTAGTAGAGCTGGAAGCGTCCAGGACTACGCCCGGTGGTGCTTGTGGCCACGCAAAGGCAGGCATCCAACTCAGTCCTTATGCATTAAGGCTTGCTGCCTTCCCTGCCTCAGTCCCCTGAAAGTTTTATACCTGTGAGTCGAGGAAGGGGAGCAGGGCAGGTGAAGAGACAGGCCGAGGTCCCCCAGAGGAGAAGCCGGGCTTCCGGCCCAGGTGCAGAACTGAGCTAATACTCTTTCTGCCGCCAAATACCCGAGAGCTGGCTCCTTCCATGTTAGATTCAACAGCCTCGTTTGAAACCTTTGGAATCATAGAGGATTCTGGAAGAACTGATGCCTGCTTCCTGCATTGGGTAGCCTGAATTACCCCCAGGGGATCCAGCAGATGGGACCCCTCAAAGGCCAGTGTCTCTGGCCCACATACTCAGGGTCCCCACCAGCCCTCAGCACTTTCCCCCTTAATTCAGTGGGTTGTGATTTCTGTGCTCAGTAGCTGCAGGGATCCACAGTCTGGCTTGGAGCCCGCAAGGAACCGGGCTGGCAGAGGGATTCCCGTTACCATGGAAACTGCAGCCATCCTTTCTCTCTGGGAACACGCTCATCTTATTGGTGGCAGCTCTTGCTTGAGACAGCCTGCCCGAGTGCCGGGAGGAGGACGGGGAGAAGGCGGCCTTCAGGGGTTGGCATTGTACCTGTGCAGGGATGTACAGATCAACCCTCAGAGCCACCTTTACGGCCAGGGCAGGGAGGAAGGTCCTATCAGTAGCCAGCTGCCTGCTCATGTCCACTCAGAGCAAGAGGACGCAGAGCGAGGCCCCAGGACAGAGATAATAGCTACTGCCAGGCCCCAGACTCAAAAATCTCTAGCGATTAGCCTTACACCCCCTCATGCAGACCCACGTGCCAGGGATTATGCCCAGCGGCCCTCTTGTGTGTGGGGGACCCTCATGTCTCTCCTGATTTTGCCATCATGGCTCCCCTCCCACCCCTAGCCCCCAACCTCCATTACCATTGAGTCTGCCTAGTGCCATCGCCTTGGGATGAGAGGATTTGGGGATGAGGGATTTGGAGGGTGAGGGAGGTCACAAGGAGGTCACAAATTGTGGTTACAACTCCACACAAGGAGTGTGGGAGTGGAAGCGCCTTCCCCCAACATGCTGGGGAGAGTGAAAATCAAGACAAAAAAATTAAGTTCCATAAGACCAGCCCACTTAGGAGCTGACTTTCCCTTGGCTCCATTCCAGGGGCAGGAAATCACCTCAGCCTACCAGGAATATCCCTGGAGCTCAGCCTGGTACCTGCATCCAGCAGTCCCCGGGGTTGGTCCCCACGATGGGTCAGGACCACACACACTGTCCAGCCAAGCCCTGGGTTAGCCTCACTCCAGAGCATGGTAAACTCACCCACCTGTGTTTCCTCCCAGTTTCGTTTTATTATTATATATTTTAAAAAACAGGAGTTATATTCAGCCTTGATGGAAGCGGTCTAAGAGCGTCCCAGACAGCCTGGAGGGACAGATCTGCAGTTTGGGGGCTCGGGGCCCCTGCGGTGCCAGGAGACCCTGTAGGGGTCGTCGTGGAATCCTCTTGGCTTCTTCCATTTTGCTTCAAAAAGGCAGCACTTCTATGGAAAAGATTCTATTATATATCTGCATTCCACACCATTTAGATCCGGTTCATCAGAAATTCCTGGTCTTCTTTTAGACTAATGAGGCCCACCTAGGAAAAGTCCGCTTCCCTTCAGCACTGCTGGAAACCTGTTTAGAAGCTTCCCTGCGATGGAGCTGACCACCCATTTTTTAAAAAATGAAACGAAAACAAAGTAAATTAAATGGAACTGCTCATTGGCTCAGTTGCGCTCACTTCATTTCAATCCGTGCTAGCCACCTGAGCCAACGGCTGCCCTTAACGCTCCTTCTGCGCCAGACGCCACCAACGCTAAAATCTCAAGCTACACACTTCTCTGCAGCGTGCAATATATGAGCGTTTATTTTTTCTCAGTTTTTGTGCTTCAATAGGTGGTGCTCAGGGCTTACTGCTGGCTTCCTGTTCAGGGATCACTCGTGGCTGGGCTCTGGAGAACAATGGGTGCTGGGGATACAAGCCAAGCTGTGTATCTTATCGGCTGTGCTATCTCTCCGGCCCTAAGGTGAACACTGCAAACACAGTAAGCCCTTGTCTAGTGGCTGAAGGTGGGTGGAGCACAGATCCCCCTTCCGTGCTGATCTGATGTCGGGAGTAACACCGTGGCTGTGGTTAGACAGGTGTCTGTTAAACCTGTTTAACCTTCTATAGCCGCACGGCGCAGCCCTCAGATGGGAGATTTGCTGCCCACTCTGTGCCGTGTCTGACTGTCTGGGCCACACCCAGCATGTCCAGGGCTTGTGCCTGACTCTCAGCTCAGGGCTCACTTCTGGCAGTGCTCTGGAGACCACATGTGATGCCAGAAATGGAACCTGGGCTGGTCGGCCATGCGCTAGGTCAGCGCCTTCCCCCTGCCCTGTCTCACGGTCCTATGTTGCATTTTAATCAGTGCACCTGCCTCCTGGGGGTCCAGGTGAGGATTCACAGATTTGCAAAGAGAAATTGTAAAAGACCGTGCTAGCACCCTTTGCTCTGAGGGCACCCGGCAAGCATTCAGTGACTATTCCATTTCGGGGCAATGATAATTGCTGAATGAACGGAAAAGCTCGCTGAGCTCTGGAAGCACTTCCACTGGTCTTGCAAGTGACAAAGCAGGTTGGGGGCTTCTGGGGATGTGTCCAAGGCCCCCCGCCAAGGTCACACTGCAAGTCATGATGAAATCAGTCGGGACCACCTCCACTCCCCAGTGCTCAGTCCAGTGACCCCTCTGGCTGGAATTAAAACTTCGCTGCATAAGCGCTTTGCCCCCTACATTCTGTCAGGGAAAGATCACTTATTGGAAGGACTTCGATTTTCTTCTTTCATTGTAGAAAACTGGACTGTTTTAGAGTCACACAAAACAGAAAGAAAAAAAAAATCATGGCCGGAACAATAGCACAGCAGGTAGGGCGTTTGCCTTGCATATGGCCAACCCAGGTTCAATCCCCACTATCCCATATGATCCCCTGAGCACTGCCAGTAGTAATTCCTGAGCCAAGAGCCAGGAGTAACCCCTGAGTATTGCCGGGTGTGACCAAAAAGCAAAAAAAAAAAAAAAAAAAAGAATCAAAACTAACCATGTGGGTGCATTATTTTTCCTGTACTTCTTTTTCTTGCCCTAGAGATTGAATTAGATTTATTCATATCTTTTTGGCATCCCTCTTGTAGGGCTCTGTGCCCAATGCCGTGTGTGTGTGTGTGTGTGTGTGTGTGTGTGTGTGTCTGAACAAACTAGAAACAATCCCTGCCTATGTGTCCAATAGAATCTGATGGCCACAGAGCAGCTTAACGCCGAGTCACAGCATCATGGCGTGTGTCTGGGCCGCGGAGGCAGAGGAAAGTCAGAACAGGAACTGCCCCAGGGCTGCTGGGGTGGGAGCTTTCAGAAACTCAAACCCAGGCCGGAGAGGTTGGGTACAGTGCCTGGCCTTCAGAGGTTACTGCGGGTCCCGACTCTCCGAACGCCCTGGCTTTGCACGTGTTTTGACTGCGCCTTCAGGACAAGCTGCCACTTTATTGGGTCCAGGGTGAGCGGCCCCCTGTTCCTTCTCCCCCATGGACACACTTTTCTTCATTCCTTATTCTTTTTTTTTTTTGGGTCACACCCGGCAATGCTCAGGGGTTACTCCTGGCTCTGCACTCAGGAATTACTCCTGGCGGTGCTCGGGGGACCATATGGGATGCCGGGATCGAACCTGGGCCGGCATGGGCCGGCCGCGTGCAAGGCAAACGCCCTACCCCTGGGCTATCGCTCCGCCCCCATTCCTTATTCTTGGCCCTTTCTCATTCCCTCCCCCTCCCTTCCTTTCCTTGGTACACCCAAGGTGCTCAGGATTTACTTCTGACTCTGCACTCAGGAATTACTCCTGGAGGGGTTCAGGGGACCATGTGGGATGCTGGGGCAAACCGGGTGGGCCTCGTGCAAGGCAATGCTGTACCCGCTAGATTATCTCCAACCCTCTCCCATCACTCCCTCTAATACAGGGTCCATCTTGAGATGCTTTTCTGGGACTCACAGCTCCATTTCCGTGGTAACTGAGCTGGGCCACGTGGTGAGAGCTGGGTCACGTGGTAAAACGGGGTCACGTGATAAAGACGGCGGTCCTCATCTCTGCAGGCTCCCACATTCCCCTGAGCCCGTCACAGATTCCATCCCGGCCAATGATGTGCCTCGCACTTGTAACACGACTCTATTTTTAGCGTATTTATTTTCACAACAACCGTCTTCCTTTTCCAGGCAAGCAATACAGAAAGTCTATTTGGGCTTGTATATTTGCCGATTCTCTGCATGGCTCCATACATGCTAGCCATGTTTTGTAGGCGGGACTGTTGTATACGTGATTCCTAAGCATTGACCTTTATTCCCTTTGGCCTCCATTGCTTGCTTCTCTTCCTCTACCATAGACTCCCCCCCCACACATTTCTCAACACCAAGACCACCTACATTATTCGCAAGGCCCGGAACATGCCAGGTCTTGGTTCAAAAAATCATTACGAATTTCCAAGAGGACAGCAGAGCTTCAAATGCTTGTGTTTCTGTATGTGTGCATGAGTGTGGTGGGGCCTCCCTCTTGCCTGGTAAACAGCCTTCCTCTCTGTGTCATCCAGTTAAAGGAGTACCAGAGGCCTGGCCGGGCCTCCACAAGTGACTCTCACGGTCCAAAGCACTTGGTCCTCTAAGAGCTCCAATGGCTCTCAGTCCACGAGCCACCAGTTTTCCCAAAGTCCATGAATTTCCCAAAGAAATGTCCCCAACTAACTCATTTTTTCCTTTCTCTGTAATAATTGCTCCCATTTTGGAGTTTCTTCTGTATGTCAGGACTTCTCCAGATAGCTGGTGGGGGAGTGGCCACTCTCGGGTCACTCACCGGACAGCTGTTCCCACCTGCCTCAACTGTCACCCCACCCCCCACTCTGCTCTGAGGACACCAAAAGAGGAAGCTGCTTCTCCAAATGCACCCCAAGTTCCCAGCCAGTCTCCCCAAAGCCCCACAGAGCGCCTGTGCCTTAAGACTCTCACCCTCATTGCCTTTCAGTTCCCTTCACGCCAGCCCCACTCCGTGGCTCCAACACCAGCTTCACTCTGAGCCAGCCCCAGCACGAAGGCGATGGAACCCCAGAGACACCAGGTGGGTGGTCTCTGCGGTGCGGGGCAGGGGGCGCCTAGCTTAGGGCAGCACTTCTCCTAGCTGCGCCCATGTCCCAAGTTCCACTCTACGGCCACAGAATGGGATTGTCTAAAGGTCCCTGGGGCTCCACGCACTTGTAGGATCCCCAAAAGAGTTGAGGGACAGGAAAGGGATTTTGTTCGAGCAAAGGAGAGGGCACGTGAGGGGTGTCTCTGAGGTTAGCATTAGGTGTTGTCAAGGTCTGCGCCGTGCAGCTGTGTGCTTGCTTTTGGGGTTGCAACCCCCGCCAACACCAGGCGAGGGCGCTAGGGGAGACAGTACAGCGGGCAGGGCCTGGCTTGCCTCGCATGCGGCCAACCTGGGTTTGTTCCCCAGCACCACACAGGGTCCCCTGGTCGCTATTAGAACCGATTTTGGAGCGCAGAGCCAGGAGTAAGCCCTGAGCACAGCTGAGTGTCCCCCCCCCCCCATCCCACAGAATGGTCTCTGGGAAGAGGAGCCACCCCCCCATCTATAGCCCCATCACTGAGCCCATGGCCATACCCCAGAATAGCTGGACAAGGCCTCCACTGTAGCAGGGAGGGCTCAAATGCCACTCAGCCTCCCTTGGGGGGCTGAGAACTTGGGGGTTGGCCGGGAGGGGGCTGGGAGTGAGTCCGCAGAGCCTCACTTTGCAATCAGGGAGGGCTGGGACCCCAGTCGAGAGCCCCTGGCAACCTCCCCGCGACGGGCAGCGTCTGCAGCGGCCTCAGCTGGCTCGGGTCTGGCTCTTCCAGGGCAGCGGCTGGGGGTCCGCCTGGTGGACGGTAGCGACCGCTGCAGCGGGACGGTGGAGGTGTGGCGCGCACCTTCCTGGACGCCGGTGTGCGGGGCGTCGTGGAACGGCAGCGCCGCCGAGGCCGTGTGCCGCGCGCTGGGCTGCGGCGGGCGGTGGGCGTCGGGCCAGCACGGGCCGCCCAGTCCCGAGACGCCGCGGCAGGCCGCGGGCAACGCCAGCAGGGACCCCCAACGCCACGCAGGGCGCCCTGGAGCCCGCCGCCATCCGGTGCAGCGGCGATGAGTGGCGGCTCTGCGAGGTGGTGGAGCAGCCCTGCGGGGGGACAGGAGCCCAGCCCGGATCACCTGCGCAGGTACACGCCCCTCCCTCCGCTCCAAGCAGGCCCCAGCAATCTCAAGAGTCACCGGTGTCTGGTTGCCCGCCGCCCCGGTGCAGTGTCGCACTGGGCATTGCTCAGATTTAATGTCCAGGCGGGCATTTCTCAGATTTGACCTGATCGCTCCCCTGCTGGCTCTGCAATTCGCCCACTTCAATCCCCAGTTTGTCTCCAGCACTTATTTATCGTCCTCTCCTCCCACTCGGGTCTATCTCCCTTTCTCCTGGCACTTAAGTGCACTTGCTTCCCGAGATCTGGGCACTCTGCACCCACCCGGGCTCAGACCCTCTCTGCAGGCCCCACCTCGATCCCGTCCCAACCAATCAGGTGGAGTGCACCGGGCCCGCCCACTCGGCCCTACTAGCTCCACCCACCCCGCAGCTGCTCCCATTGGGTAACCAGCTGATCCTTCATTCAGCCCCTCCCCACTCCGCCCGCCCGGCTTCGCACCTCTGTCTGCAGGTCCCAGTTCCTCTCACTGTGCATCTGCCCGCTGCAAACCATCCAGCTTAGTCCGTTGCCCTGCCCGCCCTCTCCCTCCCTCGCTCTCTTTCCTGCCATCCACACCCCTCTCGGTACCCCCCAACCCAAATCCATTTCTTTCCTGCCCACAGAGACCAGAGCGCTGCGCTTGGTGGCTGGCAAGGGTCCATGCGCTGGCCGTGTGGAGATGCTGGAGCACGGCCAGTGGGGCTCAGTGTGCGACGACACGTGGGACCTGGACGACGGCCACGTGGTGTGCGGGCAGCTGGGCTGCGGCTGGGCGGTCCAGGTCATGCCGGGCTTGCACTTCCCGCCGGGGCAAGGACCCGTCCACCGCGACCAGGTGGCCTGCTCCGGCTCCGAAGACTTCCTGTGGGACTGCCCAGGACAGCCGGGCCAAGGCTACTGTGGCCACAAAGAGGACGCGGGCGTGGTGTGCTCGGGTCAGTGGGCCAGGCCAGGGGCGGTGGGCTGCAGGGAATTTGAGTGGGTGGGTGGGCTCAAGGCCGCGGGTCGATGGAGGCAGGGGTGTGGCTCCAGGCAGCTCCCAGGGAGGAGGCTGGGTCCCTTGGCTGTGCACAGAGATGGGGAGCGGGACAGGGCCCCTCGAACCCCAGACTCTGCGCTCAGGGTGCTGGGGTGAGGGTTGGAATTCCTAACACTGATCCCAGGCAGGTTGATGCTGCAGATCCACGCACCCTACTTTTGAGTAACGGGGCATGTCAGGAATTACAACCGTGTGGATGAGGCAGAGGAGAGGCGGGTGCGGAGGAGAGGGGCAGCTTGCCCAGGACCTGCCGGACAGCTGCGGGCGGGGCCTTGCAGCCTGGTGGAGCTGCGCCAGAGTCTGACTCGCGCCCCGCCCCTGCAGAGCACCAGTCCTGGCGCTTGACCGGGTGCGGACCCCTGCGAGGGGCAGGTGGAGGTGTACTTCCGGGCGTGTGGAACACCGTGTGTGACAGCGAGTGGTACGAACCCGAGGCCACTGTGCTCTGCCGGACCCTGGACTGCGGCTCCTCTGCAGGCATGCGCAGAGGCTGGCCCCATTCCCTGTCCGCCGGATGTACTACTCGTGCAATGGCAGCGAGACCTCGCTCAGCCACTGCACCTGGCGCTACAATAACTCCAACCTGTGCAGCCAGTCGCAGGCGGCCAGGGTCTTCTGCTCAGGTAACGGGGCCCTGGCCCACCCTGCCTCAGTGGCAGGGGCCCCACGGAATCCCCAGCCCAGAGCCGCATCTGGGAGGGAGCAGGGGCAGGAGCCCAGGCCAAGATCCTGCATCATGCATGGAGCAGGCGGTTCTTCCCTGGGAAGCCTTCAGATACTCCTGAGGGCACTGGCCCCCAGGACTGCAGTTTGCTCCGGGATGAAACTAATTCACCCAGGGCTGATACTCAGAGTCCGGGAACATCCCTCTCTGTGTCCAGCACACCTGGCCTGTGTCCAGCATATCTGGGTCTATGTCCAGCATATCTGGGTCTATGTCCAGCACTCCCGGGTCTGTGTCCAGCAAATCCGGGTCCCTGTCCACAAGACCTCATCACCCTCTGTATGGAGACACGCCTGGGTCCCACCCAGCCAAAGGCAGCGTTCTTTGACCAAATCCCCCGCCAAGTTATTTCATGCCCCTGAAGGGCTGAAAGGCTCCACGTGGCAGTCAGTTGTGATGGTTGTGGCACCCCCTGATTTCCGAGGTGCCACACGTGTGCAGGCAAGGCCCTTGGGAGAGCTTCAGCCTGGATCCAGCACTGCCCTATGCCAGCCGGGAGGGTCAGCAGCCCCTGGTTGCTTCCCTTTGAGGGGGAGGATGTGGCCTTGGCCAGGGCAGTGGGGGGTCGGATCACCCCACTAGGGCCTCTCAGTGATCTCCGTCCCCGCCTCCTGAGGATGCTGTTGGGGTCCTGCTCTTCCTCCATTTCCTGAACCCATGGGAAGGGCAAGTCAAGGAAGGAAGGGAGGGCGGGGGGGGGGGAGGAAGGAGCAAAGTGGGAAGGAAGGCTGGAGGGAAGGAAGGAAAAGAGATGGAAAGAGGGTAAGAAAGGAGGGAAGGATGGAAGGAAGGGAAGAAGGGAGGGAGGGAAAAGGGAGCGAGAGTCAGGGAGGAAGGAAAGTGGGAAGGAAGAATGGAGGGAAGGAAGGAAGAGGGGAAAGGAGGGAGGGAAAGAAAGATGGAAGGGGCGAGGAAACCAGCCTTCGTACACAGCGCAAGGGGCATTTGTTCCAAAGCACCTCATTCTGCCTAACAACCCTCCAGCCTTTAACCCATAGGCCTGTGTGGTGGTGGGGGTCCCTAACCACTCCCTCCGGGCCCCAAGTGTCTCACTCTGTGCCTGGCACAGCCCTGGAGACAGGAGGTGCCGGGTAGGTGCAGAATGAATGTCGGTGTGTCCCGACAGTTGCCTGGGAACGGCTCAACACGTCCACAACTGAAGGACTCACCAGCGCAGCCCGCCACGGAGGGTAAGTGACGCTGGGCACCAGGGCCGGCAGAGGCGCTGGCACGCACATGTGTGTGCATGTGAGTGTGTCTATTTGTGCATTGCGTGTACAGGTATGTGCACATGTGACTGCATGTGTGTCTGTGTGTCTCTGTGTGCATATGTATACACGTGAGCGTACACTGTGTGCATGTGTGTGCACATGTGTCTGCATGTGTATGTGAGTGCCTGTGTGTACATGTGAGTGTGTGTGTGTGTGTGTGCCCCTCCGCCCATCTCCAGACAATGGCTTGTCTCCTCTCACCCACTCCTGAGAGCTTTGTGCCCTTTGTGCTGTGCCAGCCCCACGCTTCCAGGACCCTGATATCTAGTGGGCACGGGCGCCCCCAGGCAGAGGACAGAGCGGAAGGGCCATGCTGGTCTGATGCCAGCCAAGAGGGAGGGAATAAGGGCACGGCGCAGCATTTAAATGGCCGGGCTCCGCCCAGCCCCTGCGGGTGCAGCTCCTCTGTGCTCAGCACAGCCCCGAGGAGGAGGTGGCCCCAGCCGTCGTGGGCTGGGCTGCAGGCTGGGCTGTGACCCCAGACTGGGCCCTCTGTCCCCCAGCTCCGGGGGTCAGGCCGACTCTGCTGTGTGCGTGCATATATCGGGGAACAGGGAGTGTACCTCTGGGGCGCCCGCCCCACCACGCCCCTTGCTAGCTGTGCCAGGCCAGAGGGTCAGGGGCGTTCTGGCCCTCCTGAGCCTCAGATGCCCAGATGGGACACTGGGCATGACCAGCGAGCCCCCTTTCTCCTCGTACTGAGGTCTCCTGTGACTCTGTTGTTCTTGCAAGATCAATATCAAAATCTAGAGCCTAGGGGGGGGGGGGGGGGGGGGGGGGGGGGGGGGGGGGGGCCCGGGCCGGGGGGGGGGCGGCCGCGGGGGGGGGAAACCCCCACCCAAAAAACCCCCGGGAGCCCGGAGGAATTATTTAGGGGGGGGCAACCGGGAAAAAACCGCGTGGCCGGGGGGGGACAAAAAAAAAAAAAAAAAAAAAAAAAATCTAGAGCCTAGCAGTGAATAATCTGGAAACTGGAGAGACGAAAGAAATTTTATTTATAAAGCATCAGCAAAAATGAAATGCATACAAGGGGTTTTTGCTACAGAAAAAGTGTACACAGAAAACCACAAATAGCTGCAGCGAGGACCAGCTAGTGGGGCTCCCTCTGCCCCTCGGGGCCCTCTGGTGGGGTTCCTCTGCCTCAGGCCCCCCACCCTCCTCTCAGCTCTCCCTGGAGGTGGCGGTTAGGGCCTTGGCGTGGGAGAAAAGAACCTTTCAGCCTTTGGTTGAGGGTCCTGGAGGGAGAAAATGCCAGGGTGGGGGGCATGCCAGCAGCTGAGCTCTGGCCAGGACACCCCCGTAGCCCCCTGCCCTCCTCCACGGGCCACAGTCAGGGTCCATAAGGCTTTCTCCCAGCCCGCTCTGATCCCACATTCTCTCACCCCTGAGTGAGTCTTTGCAGGAGGGAAGAGTGTGAGACCAGGGAGAAGTTCTCCGCCCCTAGTGGGGGCTCCCACACCGCCTCCAGGCAGCCTCCTGGCTTTCTCAGGCAGTTCCTCGGAAGGCAGGAAGTCACAGTGGGGCCCTGCAGAGCAGTAGGGCCATGCCCCTGCTGTTAGGGGCCCGATAGAAGGCCCCCCATCTCCTACTGTGCTCATAGCCGGGCTGCACGTGCCTGTGGGGTCCCCTCAGTTACAGCACATCTCTGTGGGCCTAGACCAGGCTACAGGCCACCTCCCCATGGACCCACTTTCCCACTAGTCAGACCACACTCCCCAGGCCTGTGGTATTTGTAAGCTGGGGCCTGGCGCTGGGCACACTTGGCAGCGCCCAGCCACCACGAGCAGAGCAATGCCCGAGGACAGACCAGGGGCCACATCCGGTCTGTCATTTGCCCACCATGTGGCTCTCAGCATCCGCCCCGTGCCAGATTGTGACCTCGTTTGTCCAGGGAAGGAAGGACGAGGACAGTCCCCGCTGGAAACTGGTCATCTGTGGAGGCTGGAGGAGACCAGAAGGGCCGGGGACGGTCGTGTCTTCTCTCCCTGACTTGCGGCTCCTGCTTCCAGGATCTTCTGTGACAGTGAAGACCTCGGAGGCGTGGGACTCCGGGAGCTGAGACTGCCTCGTTCCCTGCATCGTTCTGGGGACCCTCCTCCTCTGCGCGCTGGTCACCATCGCCGCCCTCCTCCTGAGGGGGAAGGGAAAGTACGGTAGGTGCCGAGTTGGGGCGCCAGGAGGGTCTGACGTGGGGCCCTGCTCATAAGCTGTGACCGCACCATGCCCACCAAGCCCCGTCCCTGCCCTTGGGATACTTCTTCAAGGGAAGAATTTCCCAGAAAGTGCCACACAAGCGGGGGCCCAGGGAGGCCGCAAGATGAGGCTGTGCATATGTGAATTCATACTGCACATGTGTGTACATGCATGCATGTGTGCGCATGTGGTATTGCATCGTGTGCACATGGCATGTGGATGTGTGGGCATACCTGTGTGCTGTGTTCACTGTGCGTCACACATATGATGTGATGTGTGCATGAACATGTACTCTATGTGTGCACATGTGTGCACACGCAGTGTGTATATGTATATATACCGCCACATGCACACATGCACTGGTGTACATGTAATGTGCACACGTGTATGTATGTACACACATGGCACGTGTGTGTATTGATGTACATGTGGTGCGCACATGTGTATGTGTACCCATGCATGTGTGTGGACATGGCATGTGCATGAGTTCTATGTGCATGCACATATATAGGCACACTCATGCATGTGGTATGTGTTTATGCATGTAAGTGCTCACGTGTGCATGTGGACAGTGTATATGTGTATGCGTGTGTGCACGCATATGTGATGGGGGCATCTCAGTGAGCACGGAACCAGGGAAGCTGGGGGGCAAAACTGACTTTCAGACTCTGCTCCACCCTCAGCCCTCCCCGTTACGGTGAACCAGCAGCACCCGCTCGCCAGCACCCAGGCAGGGATCAATAGCTACTCTGAGGGCCCCAGCACCAACCCCAAAGAAGAAGGTAGGCCGGCCCTGGGCCTGGGGAGAGACGGGGCCAGAGCCTGGGGCTGGGGGCCTGAGGCTGTCTGTCTCCATCCCGACCTTGACAGTGACCTCGCCAGTGCTGTCTTCCTAGGATTCTGGGTTCCCTTCCAGGCCCGCAGACCCGGGGGGACATGGGTTGTCCAAGGGAAGCGCTGCTCTGCCGGTCACTGTGTGACCAGCGCCGGGTGCCCGCACCGTGCTCCCGGCACATAATTTTATTTTTCTGTTTTCGGCGGAGAAAATTGGATCCGTCATTCATCTTTTTATCCTCCGTGGATTGATTCAACTTTTGGAAGCGCAGTCGTGGAGTTTGAGCTGAAGCACATTTCATTATGATTTCAGAAATCCCCTTTATTGGAAAGGGCTTAATGACATGGAAAGTAGTACAGAGCCGCCAAGTATTAGAATTATTCAGGGCACGTGGCACCCGTGTGTGCGAGACGGGGACGCGAGTGTGAGCGACCACGGGGCCGGGCACGGAGCCCTGCTCACTGCACATTATGTCCTAGAAGTGACCAGCAGGGCAGCGTGAGGTAGTCTGTGCCTCGGTTTCCTCAGCTGCAACAGGGAAGAAGGCGCTGACCTTGCACACAGCCAACTCCAGTTCAGTCCCCAGCACTGCAGGAGGATCCCTGGGCACTGTTGAGTGTGGTCCCGAAACCAAAATGAAAATAAAAAGCCTAAGCAGATGCTGTTTAGTTCCTGGGCGGGAGAGAAGGCTGGGAGCACCTGGCGGGCGGCTAGGTCCCAGAGGGGCTGCCTCTGCTCTCCCTGCTGCTCTGTCCCGTGCCCCCAGCCCCGCTCTTGGCGCTCTCTGCCCCCTCTGCCCCCCCCCTCTTCTCTCCCCAGCTCCCCTGCTGCCCGCACAGGTTCAGGCGCCGCCGCCCGTGGACTCGGGCTCCGACTCTGATTACGAGCACTATGATTTCAGCACGCAGCCTCCCGTGGCCCTGAGCACCTTCTACAGTGAGTGCGGGGGGCAGGGCGAGGGTCCCACCCCCCCAGGAGGTCCACCTGGCACCCCTTGCTGAGGTGGGGTGGACGCCCTGCTTCCTTGCTCGCTTGGCTCCCATAGTAGATTCCAGCGTGCTTCTGGTCCCGGAGACACGGCAGTGCCCAGAGGACCCTACCAGCTTCCGCTCCCCTATCTCTGACCTCCCCATTCCCGTCCTCCCCATCTCTGTCCTCCCCATCCCTGTCCTCCTACTATCCCGTCCTCCCCATCTCTGTCCTCCCCTATCCCCGCACCCTGGCTCTGCCTCTCCCATTTATCTGAATGTGCTGTGTGGGGCTTACAGGCGAGACCCCCCAACCTGGTCTGCTCTTGCCCCCTCCAGGCCCGCTCTTTCCCCCACAGCCCGCTCTCTGTGCCCCCGCAGCCCTCTCCTGCCCCCAGCCCCTCTCTTTCCCACGCAGCCCCTCTCCGTGGCCCCCGACTCCTGCCTTCCCAGCTCTTCTCTCCGTGGGCTGGGGCAGGAAGGCAGCACTGAGGTCAGGGCCCCACGTCTGCGGCTGGATGAGAGCAGGAAGCCCGTGTGCATCAGGGCGCTGGGGGCTTGTCGGAATTCCTGAGGCCCCCCACCGGTACCTGCTGTACAAAGTTGGGGTGAGAGTGGGACAGTGAACCCCAAAGGCCCAGGGCTCACTCCGGGAGATGGGGAGAGGCACTCGGCCTCCTCTCTTCACCCTCTGTAGCCCCTCACGTGACCTGACCCAAGGCTCCAGAGGGCTCACCCCAAGGGGGCTTGGAGGTGGGAGATAGCCAGGACCTTCCCCGCGGGACGCCCACGCCCCAACCCCGAGGGCTCCACATCTGGAGGTGAAGCTGACGCCTGTCCTCTGTCCCAGGCATTCAGCTGGTAGTTTCCCGCCACAAGGGCCCAACACATGCTGGAAGGCCAGCCAGCAGCACCCCGCGGTGGTTTGGCTTCTGCTGGACACGAGCTGATGTATCCCCTCCAAACTCCTCACTCTGAGCCCCACAGGGCCAAGCCCTGAATCCCATGGCATGGAGACTGAAAATCAGGGAGATCCCACTTGAAAGCCCTAACTCGGGGTTCCGGACACTCATTCTCTATGTTGCCTTGTCACGGGGGCTGTGATACCGACACATCCTGGTGCCCAGCTCACAGATTCAGACCTGCCCTGTGCCACCCCGACTGCTAAGGCAGGGTGGGAAACGCTGGGCTCCCTGGAGACACCCCCCTTAAGTAGTTGCTTTTGGACGCATGGACGCTGGTGCTGGAGTTTCTACTGGGGACCGGGAGGGGGCTCTTGGTGCTGGATTCGGAAATTCTCATGGGACCCAAGGCCCTTGGCACCCCGAGGTGGTCTCTCCACCCGTCCCAGCTCCTGCCACACCTGCTCTCTGCTTGCAGACTCCCAGCGCTTCCGGATCACGGAGGAGCAGGTGCAGCAGAACCGGTTCCAGATGCCGCCGCTGGAGGAGGGTGAGTCAGGTTGGGGGAGTGCGGGGACCATCCCGCTCAGACTGGGCAGCTGGGCACCCCTGCAGGACCCTCCTCACTGAGCCGGGGGGAACGCATCCCCCCCAACAGTCTCCTCCCACCTCTCTCCTTCATCCTCCCTCTCCCAGTCCCGGACCACCGCACCCCTGCTCCCCGGGCCCACATGCCCAGCCCTGCCTGTGCCTTGCAGACACCCCTTCCCTGGGCCTCAGCGCCCGGCCAGGGCCAGGAACAACAGCACCTCCAGCACCTCTTCAGGCGAAGGTTACTGCAACGGCCCCGGTGGGCGCCCTCCCTGGAACCCCTCCACGGACAGGAACCCTCTCCTGGGGCAGCCCCCCAGTTTGGAGCTGGCGGGCTCCCAGGGAACCTTTTCAGGTACCGCAGGCTCTGAGGGACCCTGTGCACATCCTCCGCTCCCATCCTGCTGCCCAGGAAGCAGAAGGCGGGAAGCCCCGGCCAGGCTGTGCTCTGGAGCCCCTTGCTGTGTGACCCTGCACCTGTTTATTGCCCTCTCTGGACTTCACTCCCTCCACGTGGGAGGGCCTGGTGACTCATGAGTTGGCTGCCCCCTGGCAGCGGTGACTGGCTCTGGGGTCTCCAGCAGGGCCTTCTGCCGACGACAGCTCCAGTACCTCCTCTGGGGAGTGGTACCAGAACTTCAAGCCCCCACCCCCGCCGCCTTTGGAGGAGCAGTTTGCATGTCCAGGTGCGGGGGCTGGGCCTGGGGGTCTAAGGCGGGCTGTGGATACGCGGCGTGCCTGGCGGTCCGGCTCCAAAAAAAAAAAAGGGGTTTTGTGTATGGGGGGAGGCTTGGTCCTCGTCTGACAGTGCTCAGAGTTTACTCCTGGCTCTGTGCTCAGAGATCACTCCTGGCGGTGCTCACGGGACCGTATGTAGTGCTGGGGATCCAAGCGAGGCCAACCACCTGCAAGGCAAGTACCTTAATCCCTGCACTTTCTCTCTCCAGCTGGGGGTGGGGTAGGGTGGGGAAAGGGTTTTTGATTTAACGAACAGAAATATGAGGTGGTGGAACGTGGATGGGACAGAGGAAGGTGCCAAGACTATCCAGAACGGGAGTGAGCTCCTGGTCCGCAAAGGCATTCAAGCAGGTCTCGTGGTAACCGAGGGCTCCCACAGCCCAGAGGCCTTCAGTGTGACGCTGAGCCAGGGGCGGCTGGAAGATGATGGCTTCACAGTGACCTCGCCACCACTGCTGCTCCCCTCTCCCATCACACAGGGTCCCCCAGTCCCCGGCCGGAGTCCACCGATAATGAAGATTACGATGACATCGGGGCAGCCTAGACAGAGAACGAGGTCCTGGCTCCACCTCCAGCGAGGTCCTGGCTCCTCCCCAGCGAGGTCCTGGCTCCTCCCCAGCGAGGTCCTGGCTCCACCCCCCAGCGAGGTCCTGGCTCCACCCCCAGCGAGGTCCTGGCTCCACCCCAGCGAGGTCCTGGCTCCTCCCCAGCGAGGTCCTGGCTCCACCCCCAGCGAGGTCCTGGCTCCACCCCAGCGAGGTCCTGGCTCCTCCCCCAGTGAGGTCCTGGCTCCACCCCCAGCGAAGGTCCTGGCTCCTCCCCCAGCGAGGTCCTGGCTCCTCCCCCAGCGAGGTCCTGGCTCCACCCCCCTAGCTAGGTCTAGGCTCCTCCCCCCCTTCTGTTCCCCTCCTCCCTCTGCCTCTGCAGCGTCTTCCCAGGGGCTGTGAACCTGTCTGGGATGCTGAGACCCCCAACCAAACAGAGCCTGACACAGCCTCCCCCAGAGCCAGGCAGCAACCCCCAGTCCTGGCTGCAGTGGGGAGGCTGAGCTCTGTCTGGGGGCATGCTGAGCACAGAGGGGCTCCAGAGGGGGCTAGACTGGACGGCTCCAGAGGGCCCTCACGTGTCCCAGCTACCTTGGTCTCAGCCGGCTCCAGTCTTGGGGCATCGGGAGGGCCCTCTGGCCCGTGGGCTGTGGAGCCTTGGCGCTGGTTGGTAACTGTGCTAGGTGGCACCCACCTTCCTGCGCCTAGCCCGGGCCAGCACCTCCTCTAGGAATCTTGGAACTCCCGGAGCGCCCCGCCTCGCCCCACGGTCCTAGACTGTGGAGCCTTATCCAGAGCTTTCTGTGAACTGCAAAGGCAGACCGAGGTCAGAGCCCAGAGATGCAGAGGGGGTCTCTCTCTCTCCCCTGCGGGGGGCAAAAGCAGCAGAGCTGCCCCACGGGGCTGCAGCTCGGGGCTCTGGGTGTGCCAGGTTCCTGTTCCATGGAACAACTTTCTCTCAGTGGCCCAGAAACACAGTGTCACCCCAGCTGTGGCCGACACTGGGTCCGAGCAGCCTCGAGCAGCTTCTGCGCTCCTGGAAATTAAAGTAATGGCTCAGGGAAAGTGGAGCCCATGGACCTAAAATAATCCAGAAGGCTTGTTAGGGGTGGGGGGTCGTGTACCTTGTGTGCAGGGGTGTGTGGGCACACATGCAAACGTGCAAATCCATGTTGTACACACTAAATGCCTGTGTGGGTGCACACGTGTGTACACATTCATATGTGCCTTGAATGTATATGCGTGCTTGAGTGCATGCCTAAGTAAGTGTGCGTGCATACAAACACGTGGGTATCTGTGTGTGGGAATGTGGGTATTTGCCTGTGAGGTGTGTGGCTGCTGGATGTGGCTGATTCAGCCATCTGGACAAACCACAAAGCCTACAGTGGCCGGACACGGAGATCATCCTGGGGCACACAAAGATACCTACCCCGCGTCCCCCACCCCCGCACATGGCTTGGCAAATGGAACAGCTTTCTACCTAACTCCAAGACCATGCACTGTGGTGGGTGTGTCCTGGGCCCAAACAAGCACTTGAGTGTTTGCACGAAAGAGTAAAGCCAAGGAGCAAGAACAAGGAGCCCGATGCCGCGCCAGGTGCTGAGGAAGGTGGCGTCCAGGGACTGTGGCTTCCTCCGAGATCCTGAGAACCATTTACTGCCAGGCTTTGTGCCATAGAAGTGAGTTCTCTGGCGTGGTGGGCATGATGCCACCTGTGCCCTCTCCTGTTCTTCTCTCTCACCCCGGGCTGACATCTGATCTGGGCTCACTGCAGGACAGACCCAAGGGAAAAGCTCCCCACCCTCCCTCCCTTCTTTCTTCCCTCCCTCCCTCCCTCCTTCTTGCTCTTCTCCTTCCTTCCTTCTCTTCTCTCCTTCCTTCCTTCCTTCCTTCCTTCTTCTTCCTTCCTTCCTTCCTCCTCCTTCTTCCTTCCTCCTTCCTTCCTCCTCCTTCCTTCCTTCCTTCCTTCCTTCCTTCCTTCCTTCCTTCCTTCCTTCCTTCCTTCCTTCCTTCCTTCCCCCTCCCCCATTGAAATAAATTCACTCACATGGTTCAAAACTTGCAAACAGATGAAACACCACTAACAAAGCAATTGGAAGCAGAGATAAACATATGGGACTACATGAAACTAAAACGCTTCTTCACCTCAAAAGAAACAGTGACCAAGATACAAAGACAGTCCACAGAATGGGAAATAATATTCACCCAAAGCTCATCTGATAAAGGGTTAATATCCAGGATATATCAGGCATTGATAGAACTTTACAGGAAGAAAACAGCCAACCCCATCCAAAAATGGGGAGAAGGAATTAACAGAAACTTCAACAAGGAGGAAATTGGAATGGCCAAAAGACATGAAAAAATGTGCATCATCATCAATCATCAGAGAGATGTAAATCAAAACAACAATGAGATATCATTTTATACCACGGAGACTGGCGCATATTCAAAAGAGCAAGAACAACAAGTATTGGCGTGGATGTGGGGAGAAAGGGGACACTCATCCATTGTTGGTGGGAATGTCAACTGGTACAGCCTTTTTGGAAAACAATATGGACAGTCCTCCAAAGACTAGAAACAGCTCCTGTTTGACCCAGCAATACCACTTCTGGGAATATACCCTGGGACACCAAGAATCACACAGTGGAAACACCATCTGTACTTCTAAGTTCATAGCAGCACTATTCACAATAGCCAGAATCTGGAAACAACCAAAGTGCCTGAGAACTGATGACTGGATAAAGAAACTGTGGTACATCTACACAAGGGAATACTATGCAGCTGTTAGGAAAAACAAGGTCATAAAATTTGCCTATAAATGGATGGACATGGAGAGGATCATGTTGAGTGAAATTAGCCAGAGGGAAAAGGATAGATACATAATGACTGCATTTATTTGCGGGGATATAAAAAAAAATAGCATGATACTAATATCCAATGCCAGACAAAACAAGGATCAGGAGGTCTTATCAGTGGGTAGAACCTACTGCAAATGTGTGGGAGTCAGAGGTTAGGTAATACAGAGAAAAGAACAGTGTACTAATAATTATGGTAAATGATAATATCAGCGTAGAACTGAGCATTGAAAGTAGGTAAAAGGATATACATGATAACCTCTAACTGTATGTATTGCAAGTCACGAGTGTAAGAGAAGGGAGAGAGAGAGAGAGAGAGAGAGAGAGAGAGAGAGAGAGAGAGAGAGAGAGAGGAAAAGTTCCTGCCATAGATGCAGGCTTGGGGTGGGGGGAATCAGGGGACGTTGGTGGTGGAAATGGGCACTGGTGGAGGGATGGGTGCTGGAACACTGTATGACTGAAACCCAAATATGAACACTTTTGTAACTATGGTATAATGAAAAAAAAACCCTGCAAACAGCATGCAACTGTGTATCATAAAATCATGCCCCCACCCATTTCCCCTTGCCCTACCTTCCCTCCTTCCAGGTAAACACTGTCTCCAATAAGAACATAAGCAAATATGAGGACATGCTTCCCCAAATCCCTCCTATTAAAAATATTTAATAGCAATATTCTTCTGTGGATTACTTTTTTAATTGTAGTTGCAGTTACATGGTTAAAATAACATGACCAGTTTTCATTCTGGGGCGCAAAGTTATTGCGTTACCACCAAAATGTCCAGCTTTTTATAGCTTAGAGTTCAGGTTTCATGTTTACGGTAACAGAAGCTTTTCTTCTTACACTATTTCTGTTCTTACGCCCAGGTGCTTACTTTCATTTCTCAAGGCGTATCATAGAACTTTCCTAAGGGATTTTTGCAGGGTGGGGATTGGGCCACACCTGGCAGTGCTCAGAGATTGCTTCTGGCTCCGTGCTCAGGAGTTGCCCCTTGGGGTGCTCGGGGTCCACGTGGTGCCTGGGATGATCCAGAGTCAGCCGTGCGCAAGCAAGAGCCTTCCCTGGTGTGCTGTCTCTCAGACCCTGTTTGTAAGGATTTCACGCATTGTGTTTGCCATCTGTTTGCCGTTCTGCTTGCCGTATGCTTAGACATATGTCTGACACACTGTTGTGTGCCCCGGACCTCTGTCGTTTGGGAGTACAGACAAGCTGGTGTGACGGCGGTTGTGTGGACAGTGGGAAGGGCTACTAGCTTTGCCAGAGTTTTTAGGGGAAAGAGGGAACAAAGGAATTGGCCTTTGAAGGAAGCACAGGAGTTAGCTGGACCGGAGAGGAAAGCGCAGGAGGTTTCTGGCAGCATCAGGTGTAAGGAAGAGCATGTGGGCTAAAACCTGGGGCCAGCTGAGGGCAATGGGAGACTGGATCAAATCTCAGAGGGCCTGTTTAGCTTGGGGATGATCTTCCCTGGGGTCCTGGTTATTTCTAGTGCACGGAAGTGATGTGATAGATCTGGAATGATCGTTGCTAGGGAGTGGAGCTGGGCGGTGGGTGGCCGCAGGGCTCTGATGGCCAGGCCCACGAGTGGGGAAGGACATCACGGCTGGGTGAGGATCACACATGGGCTTGCTGGTTTCCAACACAGCACCCCACAGCCAGCCCTCCTCTGCCAGTGACAACTTTCAGCATGAGCATCTGTCCCCTTGGGGTCACTACATGCACTGACCATTGATGTCCTCAAGAATCTGGGGACATCACCCCATCTAACAGTGGAGGAAACTGAGGCACAGAAGATCAGTTTTTTCCAGGTCGATCAGCTCAGCATTTATGGCCAGGCCCTGGTCATGATGCAGGAAGGACACAGGCTTCATGTCCGTCCACTCTTGATGCAGGAAGGACAAGCTTGTGTCCACTCAAATGCAGGAAGGACAGGCTTCATGTCCACTCTTGAAGAAGGAAGAACAGGCTAGTGTCCACTCCTGGAAAGCAGGGAAGAACATGCTTTGTGTCCACCCATGATGCAGAAAGGACAGACTTCATGTCCACTCCTGATGCAGGAAAGACAGGCTTGTGTCCCCCATGTCAGGAAGGACAGACTTCATGTCCCTCCTGATGCAGGAAGGACAGGCTTGTGTCCACTCCTGGAAGCAGGAAGGACAGGCTTGTGTCCACTGCTCTGCTTGCACACTCCTGTGCCAGCATGGGCCACGCCCTCCCTTTGGGGGCCTCAGGGCCCTCCCTGCCCCAAGGGCTCCTCCAGGATCTGGTGCCACAAGTCCTGTGGTGCTGGCAACCACCAGGACCACAGCCAGTGACGCTGGGAAGCCAGGGGCTGCTGGGCTGGGCCCTGCTGCTATCCTTCCCCACCCCACCCCCTGCCTCCCCACAGCCTCCTTTGGCTGCTCTTTCTTGCATCCCCCACCTGCACCTCAGGGATGGGGCCCTCATTCACCCCAGGGCCCAGCTCAGGCTGCCCCCGCCCGGCCAGCCCGCAGGCTCCCACCTTCCCCACTGGAAACATCCTGGTGTGTCCCGTCCAGCAGCCACTTCAACCCGCCCGAGACCCTCTCTGGGATTCTGCAGCCGGGCAGAGGTGCCTGGATCCTGGTGGGCCCTCAGTGGGGTGGGGGGATACCATCCTGGGGGAGGGGTGCCTAGCCCCTCCCCTGACCCAGCTTTGCAAGGTGGGAGGGGAGAGGGGAGAGCCCTCCGCAGGAGAGGTTCAAAGTCACCTCAGTGGAAAGTTCGGGTTCCACCACATCCTTCAGCTGTTTACCAGTTTGGCGGGTTCTGGCATCCTGACATCAGAGGGGATCAGCCTCCCCATCAAGGGAAGGACCGAAATAGCAACAGAGGAAGAGGAAGGAGAGAGGCAAAGGGAGGGAGCGAGAACGACGGGCTCTTCCCTGGGCCACCCTGCCTCGGGCCTCTGGTCCCCACTGCAGGAAGGAAAAGGGAAGGTCAAGGGGTCCTGAACTGGGACCCCCAGAAGCGAGTCAGGGTAAAGGGGTGCCCACAGCAGGCAGGTACAGGTAACGCGGCAAAGGAGCTGGGGGCTCTTTTCTCAGAGCCCCCGAGAACCTAACCGCGTCTAGCTGAAGGTGAGGCTCTTGCTCCCTTCCTCCACTGCTCATGTGCAGAAGCGGGTAGGGGCACCGCGCCTTCTCGAGCACCCCACATCTCACACACCCCCATTCTCTGGCCCCTCCCGGGCCTCCCGCCCTCCCTGTGCCCCCGCTGCCGTCCGCCCTCCTCCCTCTTCACTCTCCGACAGGGGAGAGGGCAAGAAAAGGCCATGAGCGCAGACAGCCTCTCCCCACAGGCCCGCAGCCCACCTTCCCTGTCCCCAGAAGGCCCCAGGGCTCAGGTCTGCACCCGGACGCCCCCCAGCCTGACCCCTAGGCTTCCCCCTTGCCACTCGGCCATGATGGCATCTTCCCAGCTCCTAACCTGATCCCGTGCCAGTGTCTCTGGGGAGACACTTTCTGGGGACCTTGGGGTGAACCCCAGACCCTGGAGGCTCAGGCCCTGAAGGACCCCCAGGATCCCTTGAGAAAATCCTGTGAGTGCTCGTGGGTACGTGCATGAAGGGCCCGGATCCATGCACGGAACCAGTCTGGAAGACCCGTCCCCACGGCTGGCGCCGCGCTCTCTCCTCAGACACACGCACCCCCTGCTCCCCTTTGCTCGCTCGCCCACATGCAGGCACCCCTAGAAAAGGTCGCACCCAGGAAGCTGAAAGAGGTGCCTGTGACCTGTGTCCTGAGGTTTAGCCCTGACGCTCACGCCATACCCAAGACCACAACCCTTTGGGGTGAAGAGGATCCAACACTTCTCCAGTCTCCCAGAGTCTTTGAGTTCTTGCTTTGCCTGAGTCCCCGCTTCTCTTAGTGAATTCTATGTTTGGTGAATTTACTGTGAAGCTATTGGGTTTGTGAATGGACAGTTGTATCGTAACAGGAATCTGTATCTGTCTTACGAAAATGCCAGCAGGTGCCTTTCTAAAGGCTGAGATCATAAACCAGAAGACTTCAGAACTGTTTCAGATTAAGGAAAGATGTTATCTAGAATTTTCTGCTGTGAGAAGAGACATAATTGTGACCAGGAGAAATCAGGATGGAGGGAAGAACCAGGATCGTGATCTTGCTGGGCGGCCCAGCGGTAGGGCGTTTGCCTTGCTGAGGCCAGCCTGTGCTGGCCAGGGTTCAATCCTCGGCATCCCATATGGTCCCCGAGCGCCACCAGGAGTAATTCCTGAGTGCAGAGCCAGGAGTAACCCCTGAGCATCACCGGGTGTGACCCAAAAAAGAAAAAAAAAAAAGTGCTGAGGCTGGAGCAATAGCACAGCAGGGAGGGCATCTACCTTGCATATGGCCAACCTGAGTTTGAACCTTAGGGGTCCGCCCACAGGGTCCCCGAGCACCCTCAGGAGTAATTCCTGAGTGCAGAGCTAGGAGCAACTCCTGAGCATCTCCAGATGTGACCCAAAAAACAAAAATAAATTTTAAAAAAATAAAGTTAAAACATTTTTTAATTAAAAAAATAGTGCTGTAAGAAAATGTTCCTGCAGTCAGTAGAACACATGGAAGAGCAGAAGTACACAGGAGTCAAGAGATAACCCACTTTTCAATCACTCAGTCAAAAACCAACGCTTTTGTGTCTGTGCATGCAGGGAGGTAGAGAGGAGAGGGAGGAAGAAAGCCACAAAGTGCTAAGTCCAGCAAATCTAGATAAAGGGATGCAGGAGCTTCTGCGTGTGATTCTTGCAACTTTTTTCTAAGCGGAAGCTCCTTATCACTCGATGGCCATTGTCCAATACACCCATGCTGGGCTCTTGCAGGTAGACACTGTCCTAAGCCGGAATAGGAACCAAAGACCAAAAGCTGCTGTTGGTCTCAAAGAGAAGACCAACAAGGGCAGGGGCGCTGGGCTGTGCTCGGGGCAGCCTGGGGTCCCTCTGCATGTCCCGAGAGACCCCGGCAGGGGAGTGAGAGGGCAGTGCTGTGCCACAGTGTGGCTGTGAGCTCGGAGGCACAGTTCACAAAACCAGGAGTCTGCAGGTAAAGGGAGAGAGCTGGCTCGGGAGCTCAGAGCTGGGCAGAGCTGCGTCCCTGGGTCCAGGCAAACATGGGGCAGTGCAAAGCTGGTAAGGCCCTGAGAGTGAGGAGCGAGTGAGGATCGAGGCGGTTCCCAGAAAGGCTTGCAGTCAGCTAGTCTGGGGTGTCTGTTCTGATTCCTGCCCGTGTCAGAGCTACCGGCCCAGTGCCCTGCTCGGGTGGCAAGTGAGCCTCGCTCCCCATCTTCCTTCCTGGCACATTTCATCCTTTTCAAAATTAACTTTTACTTTTGGAACAGCTCGAGACTCACGGAATAACTGCACAGATGGAATGTTCTCTGCTCCGCTCCCGCTCTTGGCCATGAATCCCAGGCAGGGCGGGAGGGACCGGTACGGACATGGAGTTCACCAGCTTTCCAGAAGCTTCTTCTCCTGCTCCGGGAGCTGTCCAGGAGGCCACGTTCAGGGTCATTAGGCATCCTTAGGCCCCGGCGGCAGTGACACTGGCCTCTCCTTGCTTTGAGTGACAAGGACAGTTTGGGACAGTTTGGAACAATAATAAATGTAGCTTAGGATTTATTATTTTATTGTTTTTATTTTGTAAGTGATTTTTTTATTTTCTTAAGGAAAGATGAGAGGAGAGAGAGAAAAAGAGAGGGAGAGAGAGAGAGAGAGAGAGAGAGAGAAAGGAAAGGAAGAAATTGGCGCACCCGAAGTTAGCACGCAGGTAACTCAGAACAAATGAAGTGTCTTATATGAGTGCCCTCATATAAGAGGGCATTTGTCAGGGGCTTTATTTGTTCTTTTCCCCCTCTTTTTTGGGTCATACCCAGCGGTACTCAGAGGTTACTCCTGACTCTATACACAGATATTGCTTCTGACAGTGCACGGGGACCCTATGGGACGCTGGGGATAGAACCCAGGTCGATTGCATACAAGGTCAGTGCCCTACCCACTGTACTATCGCTCCAGCCCCTGATTGGTTCCCCTCCTCCTGCTTGAACTGGGCTTATGGATGTGGGGGTAGGAACCCTCAGAGGCAGGGGCTGGTGCAAAGTCCAGGAGCTCTCATGTGGTCACCCGGCAGAAGGGTCCTTGGAGTTCTCACCCAGTGTCCCACTGTCTTGCTCCCCTTCCTGCTCTCTGGGAGGGGAGCAGGACAGCCACACCTGGTGAAATGCGGGTGGACAGGGAGGGGTGGCCACTTGAGGCCTATGTACATGATTTGTGATATTTCTCCAGCTTATCTATTTTCCGTTTCCTCGGTCAGACAATTGTCTCTGTGGGCAGAGACCCCAAGATTTTACTTTTGCCTTTAATTGTTGTTGTTGTTTTTTGTGTTGTTGTTGTGTATTCTTTGAGCCATACCTGGAGATGCTCAGGACTTACACCTGGTGCTGTGCTCAGGGATCACTCCTAGAGGGCTCCAAGAGGAGCATAGGGGATGCTGGGGATCGAACCGGGTCGGCCGTGTGCAAGGCAAATGCCCCCACGCTGTGTTATGGCTCCAGCCCAGACACTGATCTGATGGTCAGGATCAGGCGGACTCTCAGTCAGTAGCCGGCGGCTGGATGTACGCGCTGACCACACACAGGGAAGTTCTCACTTCACATCCTTGCTCGGTTCTTGGAAACAGACAAAAGAACACTCGCTCGAGGAAATGGAGAAAGTCAGGTCCTCTCAGGTAACACTTTCCGTCCACGTCACAGCGTGGTTTCTCTCATCCACATTATTCCTGGAACAAAGTCACCTGCTGTGTCCAAATGCAGGCCTGGGTCCGAACTCCCACTGCCCTGCTGGGCATCACCCGCTGTCTCTCCCCTCTCCTCTCCTCCCCTTTCTCCCACCCTCTCCCTCCCCCTCCTAGCCCCCTAGCCCCCTAGCTGGGAGAAGCCCAGCCCCCATCCACAGCCTATTGGCGAACCAAATCTCAGCAATCTGGTTTCCTTCTTATAGATTTTTCATATTTTCCACCATCCAGCTTATAAGGTCATAAATTCCTCAAAGGCAATTTGGGTGTTTTTTTTTTTGCTTCCTTTCTGCCCTCACTTCCCTCTGTGACGTCCAGTAAAGAACCCTCAAATGGTTTTTTGTGGGGCAAGGGGATTTTTGGGTCACACCTGGCAATGCTCAGGGGTTACTCCTGGCTCTGCACTCAGGAATTACTCCTGGCGGTGCTCGGGGGACCATATGGGATGCCGGGGATCGAATTCACCATATGGGATGCCACCTGGATCTAATTCACGGTCGGTCGCGTGCAAGGCAAACACCCTCCCTGCTGTGCTATCGCTCAGGCCCCAAATGTTGTGTTTTAAAGGGGAGACAGCCACTGGGAAGAGTCTGGCTTTGCAGGCGCCCAACCCTTCCCTGGCTTGGCCCCCGGCACTGTGTGGCCTCTAACCACCGCGGGTGAGCTGGAGGCTCGGGCACCTCTGCACCCTGGGCTCTGACTTCCAGCTAAGCGTCATGGGGAAGTGTCCTGGGGCCGCCTGAGCTTCAGAGATCAATAAAGGGAATATCCCATGTGCGGGCCAGCGCTCGTTTTCTCTGTCCTTCTCTGGCCGTGCCAACATGGGTGAGATGCCGGGTGGATGCCCAGGTCAGACACTAAGCCGTCTGCCGAGTGACCGGAGCCCAGGTCACAAAGGAAGGTAGCGGGCCCTGGGCTGCTCACTGTGTCCTCGATCCAGGACAGGCAGCTGGAGTGGACGATCCACAAACACCCGAGGGAGGGAGTAGGGTGGGGGCCGGAGGGACAGCCCAAGGCGCTGGGTGCAGGGTTTAACGTGCTTACACACGGTGGTCTGGTCTGGTCCCCGGTACCTATGGTGAACACTGGACACTGCCCGAAGTGACTCAGAGCAACGCGATTGGAGTAGTTCCTTTTTTTATGTATGACTTCATAAAGAGGAAGAAAAGAAGGGATGGAGGGAGGGAGGGAAGGAAGGAAGGAAAGAAGGAAGGAAGGAGGAGGAAGGGAGGGAGGGAGGGAGGGGGGAGACGGATGCACTTCCTGGGCACTGCTAGGTGGGCTCCAGACCAAAACCAACCCACCCGTCGGCATGACTCTGTGAAGACGAGACGTAGGGGTGCAGGAACAGAGGATGCCAGCGGCAGTGACAGGAGTGGGGGTGGAGGGAGGGTCTCCCCCAACTTATCAGTGGAGACCCCGGGGAAGCCCAGCAAGATCCTGGCCTGGGGGGCTTGGGGACTTCTTCCTCCCTGGCATCTCGGGGTCAGGAGGGGCAAAGAGGTGCTGACAAGCTCCCGGGAAAGGGCCGGGGCTGTGAGCAGATGGAGGCACTCTGTGGGGCGCTCAGGCCCTGTCAGAGCCTGAGCTCTGTGGGTGCTCGAAGGGGCTCGAAGGGGCGCTGTCTGTGGGGCCTCAGAGGTGCTGTCTGTGGGGCTCAGAGGCGCTGTCTGTGGGGCTCAGAGGCGCTGTCTGTGGGGCTCAGAGGCGCTGTCTGTGGGGTCTGAGGCGCTGTCTGTGGGGGTCTGAGGCACTGTCTGTGGGGTCTGAGGCGCTGTCTGTGGGGGTCTGAGGCGCTGTCTGTGGGGCGGCCCCCTCCCTAGGCTGAGTCTATAAATAGAGCTGAGAACTGCACAGCTCTACTCCGAAAAGGGGCTTCTCAGGTGGCACTTGGCTGTTGCTGTTTGAGAGGAAGCCGCAGTTTGCCCCCGCCTTCCCCCTTGGCGTGACCACATTTCATTCCCAAGTCCTGTCCCGAGTTCTTACAGATTTCCAGGACGATGAAACACTGTCCTGAAGCCTAGACAGAGAGACTAAGGGAAGCGGCAAAAATGCGCAGAGATTTATTTTTATTTATTTATTTATTTTTTTTTTTTTGCTTTTTTAGGTCACACCCGGCGACGCTCAGGGGTTACTCCTGGCTCTGCACTCAGGAATTACTCCTGGCTGTGCTCGGGGGACCATATGGGATGCCAAGGATCGAACCCAGGCCGGCTGAGGCCGGCCGTGCAAAGCAAACGCCTTACCCACTGGGCTATCGCTCCGGCCCCTTGCGCAGAGATTTAGACCAGCTCTACAGCCTTGTAATTTTCTGGCATCTTTTGTAAACACTTGCCAACCCGATGAGGGACGCCAGGAGCCTACACAAAACTGCCTTTTATCCTAGTCCTGTACTAAGGTCCTCCCCACTTGGGGAGGCGTCGCATGACATCTTTTTTCTTTCCTTTTCTACTTTCCAACTCTGGGATGTCATCGGATCAAGTCAAGTGACTTTCCAACTCTGAGTCTCAGCATCTTTATTACTCAATATTTTGAACATACTGAAGAACCTGGGCCTCCGGAACGGACACAGAGACCCGTCACTGCCTCTCTGTCTCCCCCGCATCGCTGTCACTCCTTCCGCTCCAATTTAAAGTGAAGATGGAGAGGCCGGAGCCATAGCACCACTGGGAGGGCGTTTGCCTTGCACGCGCTGACCCAGGTTCCATCCCCGGCATCCCATATGGTCCCCCAAGCAGTGCAAGGAGTAATTCCTGAGTGCAGAGCCAGGAGCAACCCCTGAGCACCGCTAGGTGTGACCCAAAAGACAAAGTGAAGACGGAGCCTTGCTCCCTCCTGCTCCCCCAAAACCCTTCCTTCCGGGGCTCCTGGCTGCTGCTTGCTTGGCAGCCCCCAGCAGTCTGCTGCCCACATTCAGCCCAACTCCCTTCCTTACACCCTTGGACCTTTGCATCTCTGTCCGGCTCCCAGTGTTAGGGAAGAAAAAGCGGCAGGCAGGCTCAATAAGCCACAGGGCTTCCATATTGCTGTGTGGAGAGTTACCGAGGGGCTCGACATCACCCCCTTTTTGGCCTTGGGAAGGACATCTGGGCAAAAGAAAAACAGCAGCCTATCAGCGGTATCTATGGGAACTGCTCGGGTGCGGGAAGGGCGTACTAACATTTAGAACATCCCAGAGACATTTCAAATAACTTGTCTGTGCAACTTAAGTTGTTTTCTCCTTGAGTTATGTTTTTCTTTGATTTTTTGAACTTAAGTACATGGGGATCATGGCGCAAGCAATGCCTATATAATCTAAAGCTTCCCCTTACTCGGGGTCTTGCCTTGGCCTGTGTGCCTAAGAGCTTGACTCCAGCTAGCTGGCTTAATAAACTCCTCTTGCCTTTTTGCATTACTGGCTGGTTTCTTTGTGATTCCTAAGAACTTGCGACTCCGGACCCCTAACACCAGAACGGGCGGCTCCGAGCTCCTGCCTCACTGTTCCTGCTCTTGTTTCTGACTTTCCCATGGCTATAACCGTGCCTCAAGCTAAAGCATTTCTTAATTCCAAGGGTAAGGGAGTGCAGAGCAAAACTGCAGTTCAACCCTGACCGATGGTCGGCCGACAGCTTCCGGGGAAGACCTGGGTTCAGGATCACACGCACAGGCATAGCCTGAAGCTGGCATTCCCGGGTGAGGGAAGCCAGACGTGATTCATAGTTCATACCCCGTCATTCTTCACAAGCTGGCATTTTGAAAGACAACTATTACATCACCCTCTGCACTGGGCCTAGTGGAACAGAACTTTTATCTACCATCACCCTCTTTTTTTTTCTCGTCACCCTCCCTTTCAACATTTTTCTTGTGGTAAAATATACATAACCCAGCACTGAGCATCTTAACCGTTTCTGCAGGGCGGCTCAGAGGGAGGCAAAGTCTGTCAGAGCCGCAGCCACGGGCCCCTCCGGCCCCCAGCTCCTCCCAGCTAGTGAAAACGAAACTCCCCACTCGTGAAACGTGAGCTCCTGTCTCCCTCACCAGCCCCTGGAAACCAACATTCTACTTTCGGTCGCGAAGATTTTTGCCAACTCAGAATCCAGTTGGGCTCCGCAGAGGTGCAGACACGTGGACACGTGTGTTCTCTGGCGTCTGCGTTTCCTCGGCTCTAGTCTGGCCCTTTCTCAGTCCTAGACGCTGCTTCTCCTCCTTTGGTTCAACAGAACCTTATTTTTATTTCACGGAGGATTAGAGCACATTTCATCCAGCCACGGGTCCACCCACGAGTGCTTCTCTATGTTGGCTCTGTGAGGTGATCTGCTACGGAAATGGGGAGAGGTGAGGAGAGGCCGTCCCAAACTGTGCTGCCTGGCGTAAGGACTGTGAGTCGAGGTGTCTGAAAAGTTACCAAGTCAAGAAAAATACTCTGAAAGCCAGACATATAATACAGGAGTTCACGGCTCTCGCCTCGCATGTAGCTGACTCCTGTTCAATTCCCCCACACTACATGTGGTCCCCTGAGCTCCACCAGGAGTGATCCCTGACAGAGCCAAGAAGCCCTTAACATAGCTGGGTGTGCCCCCAACCTCTCTTTTGCCCCCAAATAGAGGAAAGACCTCCCTCCCTCCCTTCTCTCTCTCTCTCTCTCTCTCACTCTCTCTCTCTCTCTCTCTCTCCTTCCTTTTTTTTTATTCCTTAAAAGTTGGAGTAGGGGGTCTGGAGAGATAGTATAGTCGGTAAGGGAACTTGCCTGGCACACGGCCGACCCAGGTTCCATTCCAGCAGGCATCCTATAGGGTTCCCCGAGCACTGCCAGGAGTGATCCCTGAGCGCAGAGCCAGGAGCAACCCCTGAGCATCGCTGGGTGTGACTCCCTCAAAATAATCAAATAGAATTTCCCATATGAAAGATGCTCCCCAGCTAGCAGAAGCAAAAGATGGTATTTATTACCAAAAGCTGTTTGGCGTCCTGTTGAAACGGGCCTCGAAGAGGAGATTAAACAACTGAATTCAATATGAGAAACCAGGAAGCGTGTCCAGGCAAGGCCAGCTGTCCTCTGTACCCTGTCCTCACAGTTGAAGGACCAAGACATCATCCTCAACCTGGCCTTCCTCTAATCCCCTCCTTTGTTGGAGTTTGCAGGTCGGGCAGGACTGTGCTACCGGGACCCCTGAGAGGAAATTGTTTTTCATTCCAGGAACCCATGGCAGGCACCTATGGTGGGCACTCACAGCGGGCACCCACGGCGGGCAGCCACAGCGAGGCACCCACGGCGGGCACCCACGGAGAGCACTCACGGCGGGCACCCACAGCTCTACACCAACCACCGTCTAAACACATGCTTCCTGCCTCATCTCGACTCAAACGTCCTGTGATCCATCATGCCAACAAGATAGTCACCCTGAGGCAGGATCGTTTCTGCCAACCTTCCTATTGGTACCAGCAAATTTCTTTCTCGACCTGCCTCAGAGACTCTGGATTCATTGTTCTCTGCTGAAGAGCAGCAAAGGAATCAGAACCTTGCTGGTTACATGACTCTCTCTCAGCATCCCTCCCTCCCTCCCTCCCCCCCTCTCTCCTCTCTCTCTCTCTCTCTCTCTCTCTCTCTCTCTCTCTCTCTCTCTCTCTCTCTCTCTCTCTCTCTCTCCCCTTGTTGTAAGCGCCTGCAGTGCCCGCCCTAGACGCAGTCTCTGCACATGCTCCAGCTCAGTCTCTCCCCATCCCGTTTCTTCTCTTCACAGATGGGAGCCCTGGTGGGGGCAACCAGAATGAATTTTTTAACAGCTATTTACTTCACTCCATTTCTTCCACGGAGTCAATTTAAATGTGGAGCCTCACAAAACCATCTAGCATCAAACTGCTTTTTAATCAGAACGGTTCTGTAAGAAGCAACAACTAGACTCTACAGACCTGCAACCTGGCTCGCTTCCTGTCTTTCACCGGTTCATTCTCCTCACCACTCCCCACTGACCTCTGTCCCTCTGCCTGTGCCCCCAGCAGGACAGGAAGGGGGGGGCGGGAAGGAGGGCAGGAAGGGGTATAGAAGGGAGGACAGGAAAAGGCAGAGAGAATATCCCCTGGAAATCCACCCCGACAGCCATGCGTAAGACAGTCCCTGGATTTCAAGCACGCGAGCAGGGGGCCAGGGCCAATCTCGGGCCAGGTTCCGGGACCACCTCCAGATGTGACCACCCAGAACAGAGCTAGGAGGAGCCCCTGAGCACCACTGGTGTGACCCCAAACCAAAACCCAGCGGCATTTAGCTGATCCTGGTGACCCACATCCCACTGTTCCCTCCGTAGCTCAGTGACTGTCGCCGCTCTGGGAAGTCCACATGAAGCTGCCTTTGGGGACGGGTGGGCTGAGTCCCCCCAGACTTCCCTGTGAACACGCAAGTCCCTGGGTGGTTGATTCTGCTGCATGCAGAGCTAGGGGACAATCTCCCCCTACCCTGGATGTGGGTCGGTCAGAGTCTCCACTTCCACCCCCGGGGACTCACTGTTAGCTTGTGGGGGCCCCTGAGGGAGCAGAAACTAAAGAAAGCTGCTTGCTCAGATCAGCCACCCCTAATGCTCAGGAAGAAAGTGGCTGCAAGGGGAAACAGGGAGGCGGACCCCTCTGGGGGCCTCAGGGCTGGGGCACTGGGGGGAGGGAGCGGCTGCTGGGAAGGGCCCAGACTTGCAGCAAATAAGCTGATACTGCGGCATATGGGGACCCGTCTCCAACCCGTCTCCAGTTGCTGTGTAACAGGCCCGTGACGCCGTAATTATAGCAGAGGTGACCTCAGCAGGAGATGGGCCAAAGAAGGAATGTTGAGGCCACGGGGCTTGCTTGGGGTTGGAATGCATGTGTGAGGCTGGGGTTGATCCCTGGCTCTACACACACACACACACACACACACACACACACACACACACACACACACACACACAAGCTTCAAAGTCATCCTAAAAGCCAGTGGCGAATCAAGGTTCACTTCATGGGTACAGGAGCTGGGCGTGGGGCCCACTCAGAAGAGACCCGGGGTTGGTTTCCGGCTCAACCACCATCATAGTTCTTCATTCCAACGCTGGCCCTGCACAGAGTGAACTTCGCTTAAAACAAACAAACAAACAAACAACAAATTAAAACACGGGGCCGGAGAGTTAGCACAGCATGTAGGGTGTTTGCCTTGCACATGGCCAAGCTGGGTTTGTTTCCTGGCATCCCAAATGGCCCCTGAGCACCTCTAGGAGTAACTCTTGAGTGCAGATGTAGGACTAAGCCCTGAGTATCGCTAGGTAGAGCCCAAACTAACAGAAAGCAACTTCGGCTGAGGTGTAGCTTACACAGTAATTATGAAGCCCTTTTATTGTTGGTTGTTTGGTTGGTTTTTTGGGGTCACACCGGTGATGCTCAGGGGGTGACTCTTGGCTCTGCACTTAGTAATCACCCCTGGCACTTGAAGGGGACCCTATGGGATGCTGGGGGTGGAACTGGGTTGGCTGAGTGCAAGGCAAACACCCTATGTGCTGTGCTATTGCTCCAGCCCCTATTCAGTTCTTTTAAAGCACACAGTTGAATGTATCTACACACACAGACACACACAGACACACAGACACACACACACACCGTAGCAGCACCATCTTCGGTTGCTCAGTCATCACCACCCCAGAAAGTTCTCTCCTGCCTCACAAGTCTTGGCCCACACACAGTCCCAGGCCATGCTGAAGGGCTTTCTCTCTCAGGCTTTAGTTTTCTCTTTCCAGAACATTCCAGCATGGCGCTGGGCAATCTGCACTAAGGAAGTACGCGTTGGATAGTCTGTTGGCTCTGTTGGCTCCCGCCTCTTCCCTTGGAGAGTGGCGTGAGATGCATAGAGGAGACTGTCTTCAATAATTCTTTTTACATGGCGGTACAAAACAGCTACTTGGCAGTTTTGCCTGTTTGCCTGTGGGTGGACATCAGGTACTCTAGGCTCAGGGCAATGATGAGAGGGCAGCTATGAACACTGGCCAGGGCTCAGGCAAATGTGCTCATGTCTTGAGGGTGACTTCCAAGAAGCATAATCAGCAGAGACACCCATTGTGTGGAAGTAGAATCTGTACAAGACGTTTCTGTCCCCACTGGCTACCCTTCATATTAAGCGGTCTGTTGCACGGTTGGTACTGAATAGGGTGATTCAACCTTCAGAGCTACAAATACATCACTGAGACACCTCTCCCCAGCGCACGAAAGAGGGGTGATTATGTGGGGATTTTCTACATTGACCGTGAGACCTAATGCTTCCCATGTAATGGACTTCACGTGAACAAAAGTGTCTAGGGTCTGAGGAAAATAGATTGGAAATGTAACTCACAATGGCTTAATGCAAACGTGGCTTGTTTCCTGGGCTTAGGGGACCCCCTCGGCAAGCACAGATGAAGAAGGGGTCACCTTATGTTGTAGATTATTCTGAAGAATAATTTCACATCCTGAGGATGCTAACGCCACGCTCCAGAGAGCACAGCCAAGAATAAAAATAGTTACATTAACCCCTGTTCCATTTCTCTTCAGCCTCATCTTTTTCTTAATAGAAAGAGAAAAGTGTTTAAAATATTGGAAAGCAGCAGCATTTCTAAGTGTGCTTCAACAATCACAAAGCGCTCAACAAATAGTGATGGAACAAACGGCAAACAGCTTCATCTCCGGTCCACCATCTTCATCTCCCGTCTCCCGGGCTGCTGAAAACACTTGTGGTTTATCCGCTAGCTTAATTCTTTGCTCAGAACACTGTTTTACTTACAGAATTTTGAGTTCTACTTTTATTTTTTGTTTTGCAGCATCCCTCATTATTTTGTGTTGATTTTGTTTTGTTTGGGGGCCATATCCAGGTGTGATCAGGGGTTACTCCTGGCTCTGTGCTCAGAGCTCTCTTCTGGTGGGGCTCAGGGGGCCATTTAAGGTACTGGCAGCACACAAGACAAGAGCTGTACTCACTGGACTATCTTTGTGGCCCCGTTATTGTATCTCTGTGTCCCTGTTCTTGTATCTCTGTGCCCCCCATTATTATGTTATTTTCATAAGACATCTCAATCTTAATCTCCAAAGTGTAGGCTTTCTGTTACCACTCCTATTTCCCCCTTTCTCTTACCATCATATCTGATTGATTTACAATATTATAACATTTCAGGTCTTATATCATTCCGCTATAAACCATCCTTTTCACAATTTTCTTGACAGTCCTCACTAGGCAAATGTTTGAAGAGGGCTTTATACAAGTGGGTAGGTCACTTGCCTTGCACGTGGCCGACCCAGGTTCTATCCCCAGCACCCCATAGGGTCCCCCAATAGCCCCCTAGGAATGAACCCTGAGTGCACTGAGTACCACTAGGTATGTTCCAAGAAAACCAATAAAATAAAGTGTTCAACTCACACTGCCCTAGAACCACCGCCGGCGCCATTACCATTTGGGTTGAGTAGAACCCTATGTGGTTTCCTATCCGTATAGTCCCGATCCTTGGTCTTACATCTAACACTTCAAGACGCCTTTGCACCCATCCTATTCCCCCATCCCACTCCCACCCCAGGTCTCCTGGATGTTTGCTGGATGGAGAGGGAAGGGAAGCTGGGGGTCGCTAAAAGGCAACTTCAAATGAGGTCCACAGCACCCCGACTCTTTGCTCAGCCTCAGTCATCAGCTCCCACTGACCTCGAATAACACAAAGATGTCTCGATCATTTGGGAGATCTTTTATTTTTAAACCATTTTAATTTTGTTGGGTTTGAGTCCAAATCCAGTGGGCTCAGGACTTACTCCTGATTCTACACTCAAGGGTTGATCACTCCTGGTGGAGATCAGGGGACCTTATGGGATGCCGGAGATGGAGCCCAGCTCGGCCACACACAAGGCAAGTGTCCTACCTGCTGTGCTATCTCTCGGTCCCTGGGGAATGTTCCAGAAGATCATCACCAAGTGCGCAGTGGGGTGGATGAGATACTTCCCGGACTTGGGCTTGGAATGGAAACTGGTGTTTTTCCCAAGTCTTTGGGAGCTACCTATAATCAAAGCCTGGGCCACTGATTGGGAGGAGTTAGTTCTAGGAACAGGTCAGCGAAAGGGCACAGCTGGACAGACATTAAGGAGCCTGTTGTGACCATATGCTCTGCCACCAGGACAGACTCAAGCAGGGAGGTCTCACCTCTGGAAACCCAGGCAGTAGGTCCCAATGGGGGGAGATGAGATACAATTATGCCCTTTGCAGTAGTAACTCTCTCTCTCTCTCTCTCTCTCTCTCTCTCTCTCTCTCTCTCTCTCTCTCTCTCTCTTACAAATCCCAGAGAGTTGTGGAAAAAACAAACTTTGTGGTTACTATAGATGGGATTTTTTTTCTTTTGAGTTAAAACAAAAAAAGGCAACTTTCCCACAATGAAGAGGTCTGGCTTTGATAATGTTCGAAACCGACTTTGCAATGAACAATGATCGGCTTTCAATATGAGTCAGGCTTTTTTATTTTGACAACTTGGTCCTCGTTGAAAGTTTGAAAAGTTAAACCACTGCCCCCAACGTACACGCCGTCCATCAGCGCCCGCCATCTGGACTAGATCATGCCTCACACTTTGCGGCCCCATCCCAGGTGTCTAGCTGCAGCCACACGTGCACACACATGCACGCCTGAACACCCTGGCCTGCAAATGGCTTCCTTGGGGTCATGCCGAGACTGGGACATACTCCTGCATCGATTAAAGCCCATCCATCTCATTCTTTTTTTAATGAATGGTGTGCACTAAATCACTTCCCCCTGACATCTTGTGATCTGGCTGTACCATTAATTATTCAACCAACCCTCGGTGGAGCCCATCAAAGTGGTCAGTGGTCAGCACAATCGAGGTGTCCTTGCCAGATCCCTAAGAGAGCCGGGTCCAGAGTCAGCTCCCAGCTACTGGGCCTCACTCCCTCCCCCTGCAGGAAAAGGCATCGGAGGCTCATTTCCTACGATTGCATGAAATATGGTCTGTCCTTTGGAGTAAAGGGTGCAGCTGGGGATTGCAAAGAACCCAAGAACCCCTTTCCCTGCAGCCAGGCCTTGTGTCCCTCCCCCAGCCCCAGCGTGCTGAGAAGGCGGCTTCAAGGACCCCAGCTGAAGAGCAGGTTGTGCGGTTGTGTCTACTTTTCCCAGCTCTCTGGTTCTCTTCTCTGCAGACTGCTCTGAGCCCGGCCCTTCTCTGTCTGCATCAGGACCCTCTAACACACACACATTTAGGTTGCCTTGAGCCCTGTGCTCGCCATAGTTCATCCACCAGCAACCCCATCTCCCCAGTGAAGGCTCCTCAACGGGGCCCTGTCTGAGCAAAGAGCATGAGCTGCTATGCATGAAGCCCACGAGGCTTTAAGCAGACATAGTTGTTCTCAACAACCAGCAGCAACGACCAACTTAACTGAGCATCTACTGTATGCCAGGTCTTGTTCTAAACCCACTTCTCATGTCTCTTCACTTCTGAGGGTTGGGCAATTCCTATAGGCCTTCAGGGAAGCCCTCATCAAGGGCTCCAGCTTCAAAGGTGTCTCTGATTCTAATAACCAGGTTTACACAGCCCTAGTTCTTCATATCGGGTCATTTTGTGAATGCTGTTCACAAGCACTAATGTGCTTTAGTTCCAGAAGAATTGCTCTCACTAAACTCTGCTTTGGGCCACATCTTCAGGCAAGGGAGGATTTCTTACAAAACAGAGCAGTGACATTTCCTGTGGACCATGCATAGAGACGTAGAGAACATTCCAGATCAGAGGCAGATTCCTAGACCACAGGTGCTCCGGGTTCCGTACCTTTGTTTTGAAGTTGTAAAGCCTGAAGGTGGCTTGGATGAGTCCACTAAAGTGACCCTGTTACTAATGTGGGGAGGGACTGGGAGTCAGACCCCCGTTCTTGGAGTGTCTCTGACTTCTATCATTCAGTTTTCATTTTTCATTTTCATTTCGCTGGGCAGATAAGGCAACTGCATATCAAAAGAAAGAAATTTGGGGGTGGGCCTACAGGAATTGTGGAACCTGGAAGTGTTGTGTGGTCATATATGTGCCACATGGTTCAAAAAACTTCAGGATCTGCAGAACTGATGGGAAAGTAGCATAGAAGCCAAGTAAACGAGAAAAACAAACACAGGAACACAGAAGGCACAACTAGCAACAACCAGCTCAGCAAATCCTCGGGTGGTGAGACAACCAGGTGGTGAGACAGAACAATTTTCACAAATTTCTCTGACTGAAATATTTCTGCTAATTATTTAGTCATTTAGTTGTAACAAGTAATATGAAATTAATTATTGCGTGCTTGCTAACAGGGCAGGGTTGAGGGATGGTTGATGGATGGGTGGAGGGAGTCACTCTGGTGGTGGGATTGGAGTTGGAACATCAAAAGCCCATAATAACTGTGTATTTGGTAACCATGGTGTATAAATAAAGTATGCAAAAAATAAGAACTACTTCTACAACTTTTTTTTTTTTCATTTTTTGGGTCACACCTCACAATGCTCAGGGGTTACTCCTGGCTCTGCACTCCGGAATTACTCCTGGAGGTGCTCAGGGGACCATATGGGATGCTGGGGATGAAACCCAGGTCGGCTGCGTGCAAGGCAAACGCCCTACCCGCTGTGCTATCGCTCAGGCCCACTTTTACAACTTTTTAAGATGAATGTAGATGTCATAGGACATCAGTGAACCCGGGGGGCACTCAGGGCTTCCGGATGGATCTGCCCTCAGGAAATCACTCCTGGCCTCGCTCAGGGACCATCTTCAGTACCAGAGATCAAACCTGGTTCGTCTGCATGAGAGGCAAAGGAAGGCCCTTCTGTTCTCTCTCTCTCTCTCTCTCTCTCTCTCTCTCTCTCTCTCTCTCTCTCTCTCTCTCTCTTCTCTTTCTCTCTTTCCTCTCTTCTCTCCTCTCTCTCTCCTCTCCCATCTCTCTCCTCTCTTCCTTGCTCTCTCCTCTCTCTAATCTCTCTCTTTCCTCTCTTTGCTTGCTCTCCCCTCCTCTCTCCATCTCTCTCTCTCCTCTCTTCGCAGCTCTCCTCCTCTCTCCATCTCTCTCTCCTCTCTCCTCTCTCTCTCTCTCTCTCTCTCTCTCTCTCTCTCTCTCTCTCTCTCTCTCTCTCTTCTCCAACCCAAAAGAAAAAGGTGAGTTGCAAAATGAACTACAAGGGGCCGTCTCTGCACTGTACGCCCACCCACGGAGGGCCACCAACATGGGAACAATGGCGATTCCCACCCACCACTCCGCTCTTCCACCTCACTGCCTTGTGCCTGGTTCACTGTTCCTCGGGACCCAGTGCTCACCTCAATGACAAAGGCACAGTCAATGGCTGAGGCGCGTGACTCCACACCCCAGGAAAGGCGCGGCCCCTGGGGCTTTCTCCGGCCTCTCAGAAGTCTCTGTGCTGGTGGGATTCTGTGCGTAGGGCCCTGGGGGTGACAGCACAGCCGAGTTGGGGGATTCTGCGCTGGAGGATTGAAATCAGGAGTGACTTATTCTCCTCCTGGACCCGCCGTGCCCACACCCGCCAGTTCCCTCCTGGGAAAGAATCTGAAAACAGGAGAGGCCCCAGGGGGTCACATCACAAGCTCCCCATGCTCAAGTGTGGGGGTAGGTGGGTGCCACCTCCGCCTCCCCAAGTACATGTGGAGCGTCTGGAACAGGATCCTAAAGTGTGGACAGAGACAAGATTCCACCATTCTGCCTAGGCCTGACACAGCCCCCCATCTCTCCCCCACACACACACACCTAAGCTGCCAAGCAGGAATGTGGGTCCACCCCAGGGAGCTGATTGCTCTAGCGACTCAGAGCAGTCTGTGCATGGAGGTCGGGGCCTGGGGCCCCCCATCTCGCCCACACTTCCCTTCCCTAATTAGGTTCCTATCCCGTGTGGGGTCCAGACCCACACACACAGAACCCCATCCGGCTGGAGTGGCTCTGGGCAGGCCTTGTTCCCACCTGCCCTTCCGCCCCGGACACATCATCTACACGTGGGGGACCCACAGGTAGACCCGTCTTTGCCCTAAACCCCACGACCACAGGGAGCTGGGCTGGCGTGTGGAGCCACGAGTGGGGGTCCCAGTCCTGCCCCCCAACTTCCCAGTCATGCCCTGAGGACTGAGCTGAGTTAGTGAATAACCCTGGGCAGGGCTGTGATTGTGGGGGAAGGGCCTCAGTGGGTTCCATCACCCCCCCCTACACACACACACACACACACACACACACACACACACACACAGAGAGAGAGAGTAAGAGGAAACGCCAGCAGCAAACTCCGAGCGCCTGGCATCTGGTTCCTGAGCCTCAGCCTCTAAGCTTGTTAAATGAAAGCCCAGGAGCCTCAGCAGACTCAATCCCAGCTCTCCTGGCCTGTGAGCTCCAACCATACATCACTGTCCTCTTCCTGCAGCAGGAAATGAGCCTCTGCCTCCTGGGACCCAGGGGCCACCTTTCTACTGAGATTGATTTCCAGCCCCCAGCAACCCGGGGAAACAGCTGCCGCTCGGCGAGGCTGTGGCCGTGGCCCTGGCTCAGAGGGCAGCTGGAGAGAGCATTTAAGGGAGGGACATTTATCAGATCCACTGGGAAGGCAGCGGGTTTCGTGGCTGCGGCCAAGGGGCTGGGGCAGGGACTGGCCCTGCGGCTCCCTGGCAGGGGACGGGCAGGATGAACTCACTCTCCGTTTCTCCACCTGAAACATCACAGTCGTGGCATGAGACGCTGACGGCTGACGGAAACCCACCCAAATGCCCACCTGCGGGTGCCTGGGAAAGGAAATGGTGGTTATTTGGGATGGTGGGACGTGTCCAGCGAGGGGTTGGAGTGGGGAGAAGCAAGTGCTATTACCTGCTCTAATTCAGGCAGAGAAGCCTGCTCAAGGGCCGGGCAGGACCAGCGCATGCGGAAGGTGGAGGGGCGTGACATTTACAGACAGGGAAACTGAGGCTGAGAGACAGGATGGTGGCAGCAGCTGGACTCAAAATGGGTCACAGACCTCAGCCTCTGCCTGTGTCCAGCCTCCCCGAGGGCTCGCAGAAGGCCTCTGCACTGCCCTTCTTATGATGGCAGGGGTGGGCAGCTCGGAGACCACCTCACTGGGGTAGCCTGTGATGCTTCCCACACCCAGACATGAGGCAGGGCTCAGGGCCAGCTTGGCAAAGTGACGGGGCAGTCACTGCGAATGTGGGGAGACCCTGTGACATGGAACAAGCGGCTGAAGTCGGATCCTCAGCCCATGCAGCTGAGGATACGGTGCAACGCCCCATAACATGATGCAGCCAAACTTAAGTCACTCAAACGTTACACACAAATGAAGCAAGAGCAGGTTGGTGGGACATCACAGTCAGGCCGGGGAAACAGTACAGGGAGTGAGTACTTGCCTTTGCGTGTGGCGAACCGGTTTAATCCTCCATCAGGAGTGATCCCTGAGTGCAGAGCCACGAGTAAGCCCTGACTGAGCACAGCCAGGTGGGGCCCAAAACAAAATAAGTCACAACCGTAACGGACACGGCGTGTTCTGGTCTAAGAGGGACCTTTCTGGCAGGGCAAGGCAGCCTTTGGCCCAGAACTCAGCAAAACGTGTACTGGCATAGAGCTGGCAGAGAGCCTGGGCCTCCCGCACTCAGAGCACGTGTGAGAGATCTCCAGATGCAAACTGTCCCGCTTTGCACGCTGTTTGATCTGCCCGCCAGCAAGGTCTTGCATTCCTTAGGTCAACTAGGTGATTTCTACTGGGGAGGTGGGGAGTGTCTTCAGTGAAAAGACCCCATAGCACTATAAACCAGCTAAGCAGTTCTGTCAACGTTGGAAAGCCAAGATCCCAACGAGATCCCAATGAGATCCCAACAAGATCCCAATGAGATCCCAACAAGATTCCAAACTTGAGATCCCAATGAGATCCCAACGAGATTCCAATCAGATTCCAATCCAGTACCACCCCCTCCTCCCTCCCGTTCCTGTTTCATCAACCTGTAGGTTCTTCTGGCTCAAACCCAGGTTGTATTGGCGCTGAAGCTTGCTTCTACCATCCGGGGAGCCTCTTCCATTGGTTTTCTGATTGGGGGGAGCCTCATGGCGGTGCGGGGGCCACCAGAGCTACACCCAGTGATGCTGGGCAGGTATGGTGCTGGAGATCGAACCTGCAACCTTATGAAGGCCAAGCACGTGCCTCGGACCCTGGCACTGTTCGTTCCTCCCCAAATCCAGGAGCTCCTACCAGGAACTAACAGTACACAGTGAGTCGTGCCTTGGGGGTCCAAGGTGACCTAGAGGGCTCAAGGTCAGTCTTCCCAGAGCCTGGAATGGATATCAGGGGAGCCACAAGAGCAACTGCATTGGCCCACTTTGCACGCTGTGCGTTTGATTTGCCCACCAGCGCTCCAGGTATACTAACGTGTTATGAAGGGTAGGGCTCTAGGACAAGCGTAGCTCAGTGGTAGAACGCTTGCTCGCCCTTGGAAGGTCTGGTTTGTTCCCCCGCACCGCAGCCACCATCAACAACAACAACAAAAAGGGGGAAAAAAAACTTAAATGAGAAGCCAGAGGTCAGCATGGTAGAGGAACTGACCAACCCAGACGCCCAGGGGGCCCAGCGGCTTCCAATCTCCCGCCTTCCGCTGCATCGCTCACTTGCAACTGAGTCACAGGCTGGAGGAAATGCAATGCAAATATGGGGCAAGCTTCCGGTTCACTCACCCACCCCCTGTCCCCGTACCCCAACTAACTCCCACCAGAATCCTTGAAAATGAAAAAGAAATCGCAGTCAGTCAAGACCCCCACACACAAAAAGTCCCAAGGTCATAACAGTATTCGAGTCATGGAAAGTGAGAAAATGGAAAAAAAAATCAAAATAAAGCAAAAATTCCATATTCCCAGCGCCCTCACCCCTCTCCCCTCACTCCCACTGAGGCGCCTTCCGGGGCAGCCTGGGGCTGATCTGAATTTCTCCCCACCACCCGCCCCGCCCACAGTTCCTGGGGTGACAGGCAGCCCCGCTGAGTTCCACAGCACCCCAAAAACGTGCCAGAGTGAGGTGTGTCTTAAACTCTGTCATCACCCCTTGCTTGCGACCACAGTGGGTGGGAGGTTTTGTGTGTGTATTTTTTTTTAAACAGCAATTTGAGTCAGAGTCCCGAGTTTCAGGGAAGCTACTGTATGGGGCCATAACACGACTGTACGGTCCCAGGCTCCGCCAAGAAAAGTCCCAGGTACTTTACTAAGTAAGTCCTGTCCTGTCTGGGACAGTCATTTGGCGCTCCGGGCTGTCAGCCCACAGCGAGAAGGTTGCTCTGTGCCTTAGAAACGGAAAAGACGCATCCAAGACACACCGTGACTCACCCCCACCCCGGGGCTCGGTCCCTTTCACCGGGTGTGAAACCGGGTCGTGTGTATCTGTCAATTTCATTTCCTGTTTCCTCACTTCTGTCCTTGGGGCAGAGGCAGGCAGGGAGGTGTCATCTCACGGTGCTGGGGCCACAAGCCCACCCCGTTGTGTCCGTCACACACTGCCTGGTTTGGTGGACCTGGCCTCCAGCCCACCCTGCGTTCAGAGCATCCATTTCTACGAAACTTCTCGCTGGTTCTGATCATCAAGAGAAAGCTCTCCCCCTTAAGGAGACTCACAGTTCAGGGGGAGAAGTGTGTGTGTGGGGAGGGGGTCCAAAGGGCAGGGGGCGACAAGGACTGTCCTTCCTCCAGGAATCCAGGTAGGCTCCTCAGAGGGAGGTGGCAACCCAGAGTAGGTGATGGCCAGGACCATGCGCCTTAGCTGACTCTGAGTCTTGGCCAGCTCCCTATTATTGACCCAACCTTCAGGGCCACCCTATTATTTCCTCGCTTTATGGAGGAGGGGGCAAGAGTTCCTTCAGGATAGGCTGTAATTTGGCCTGAGAGCAGAGCCGTGGGAAGCAGATGGACAGACACAGACCACAGAGCAGTCAAACATGGCAGTGACGTGGCCAGGGTCGAACTGCCTGCCCACAGAGCGTGATTCCTGCTTCCAGCTGGAGTCCACGGCTCCTCGAGGTTACGCCCTCCGGATCATCCCCCGGACCCAAGCGGGATGCACCGACTCCAGGTGCTGCTTGGCGGGTCGTGGGCTGGCGGGTCGTGAGCATCAGTACCAAGGAGGTGCCCCATGCCAGGAGCATGCACTCGTGGCTGGGGCGGGCTGAGAGCTGGAAGCCTCTTTCCTCGGCGCTGGTGCCCACGTGCCCCACTCCACCCACCACCTGCCACCCTTCACCCCAAAGCTACTGTCTCTTTTCTACCCTGGAGAAGTCCTCAGTCAGTCAAGACCCCACCTTGAAAGACAAAGTCTCTCTGTCTCTCTTTCCCTTCACATTTCCCCAAGTAGACTTCCTAAAAATAAAAGGATTTTTGCCTTTCCTAAAATTAAATCAAAGAATAAATTGAATATAAACACTTAAAAAAATCAATCCATATTTGTTACATGCAAAGAGTGACCCTAAAACCCCAGATTTCTTGCTCAGTGCTAAAAAAAACATCAGGCTATGGGAACAGGGGAGAGGCTCTTCTCTGAGAGCTATCATGGGGGGGGGGGTGCTGAGCTGGAGCTGGGGGTCACCACCCCGTCCTGCTGCCTCTCCCAGCATTCCCTGCCCGTCCTGTGGGTCTGAGCAGGGAGAGCTGGGGAGGAAGGACTCTGAAGGGAGGACGATGGTGGGGCCGAGGCCAGGCTGCTATACGGCAGGGGCGGCTCAGCCGCCGTGTGGACGGACCCGTGAGAGGGATTGTAAGTGGCTCAGGAGCTCCGCTGCCATCCCAGGGCATCCCATGCAGGCAAGAGCTTCGTGGGGCTGGCTTTCTGGAGAGGAAGGCGCCCTGGAGAGCATGTATCTGCATGGAAGTTGGGGTGCTAAGGCCCCACAGAGAACCACCCAGAAGCTCAGAGTGCCTGGTGGGAAAGCCAGGCTCAGGGGGTGACTGCTCCGGGCCCGCAATGCACCTTCCACGGCTCCCACGCACCCCCCACGCATATATGACCACACACCACTTCCAGGTTCCACAATTCCAGTAGGCGACTCCAGACGTCTTTCTTTGGATGTGCAACTGCCTTATTTCCCCAGCGAGGGTGGGGGGCAGCCCCATGGTCCTGCGGCTGTTCCTATTCTCCCTGTCTATTTCCTTCTCACTTAACTGAGGGCCAGGACACATCTGGGGGGTGGGGAAGGGCGAGAACGACGACTCCCCTTCACAAAGCGGCGGGGTGCAGGGGGGTGACTGTCATCACTGGCGGGGTCAGAATCCAGGGAAGAGGCAGCCGGTCCCCAGGGCCCAGCCCTTCCCTCGGAGTCTCTCTCTGCCCCGGTTCTCTACTGTGGGCCCACCCTGCCTTGGCCTCTCAAGCTCCCTCTGAGGGAGCTATTCAGAGACTCCCATTTCCTGCGTCTATGTGGGGAAAGGGAGAACCACACCAGACGGTGCTGGGGAGTCGCTCCCAGCTCCAAGCTTGGGGGGCTGGTAAGAAAGTCTGTGCGGGCATTTGCATTACATGTGGCTGATCCAAGTTCAATTCCCAGAACAACCCCCGCCCCATAGACCTGTGGGTGCTACCAGAAAAGATCCCTGAGTGCAGAGCCAAGTGTAAGCCCTGAGCACTGCTGGGTATGGCCCCCAAACAAAACAAAAAGATAGTTCCCTGCTTGAGGGTCCCTCAACAGTGCTTGGGGTGCCGTCTGGTGCCAGAGATGAAGCCAGGGCCTCCCACATACAAACCAAGCACTCGGCACACCAGCCAGTGAGGCGGCTCGCCTCCAGCACCGCATTCCTGATTGCCCAAAGCGTCGCCCCCAGAGCAACTCTCTAGCCCTCTCAGTTGCTGGCGTGCGGGGCTGTGGTGAGCTCGAGCAGGGCGAAGACCGCAGCACAAACCCGGAAAGTCTCTGCAACTAGCGTGCACGCCTCGGCTCACATGGGGCCAGATGAAACAGCCTTAGTGCATGCACCAAGTGTGAAGGGCGGAAAAGTGCATGACGCTGAGAACAAACTGAGCTGGACCTTGTTGGTGATGTCTGAGCCTCAGTCTCTGGGGCCCCACTCAGGGTGGACCCAGCCCTCATGCATGCTGGAGCTCTCCCCACGAGAGAAGAGCCTGGTGTCTGCGTTCCAACCCTCTGTCTTCCCTCTCTCCCTCCTTCCTTCTTTCCTCCCTCCCTCCTTCCTTCCTTCCTTCCTTCCCTCCTTCCTTTCTCTCTTTTCTCCCTCCTTCACTTCCTCTCTTTCTTTCTGTTTTGGGCCACACCCGACAATGCTCAGGGGTTACTCCTGGCTCTGCCTGCTCTCAGGATTTACTCTGACAGTACTCAGGGAACCCTATGGATGCCAGGGATTGAACCTGGTTGGCCGCGTGTGCAAGACAAGCACCCTCCCCGCTGTGCTATCTCTCTGGCCCCCTGTCTTTCTTCGTTTTCTATTGAAAGTCCCTGTCATCTCTAAACGCTTCCACTCAGGAAACAGCAACCACGCAACACACAACAAAATCAAGATCCCATTAGCTTGATGAACTCATTTCAATACAACTTCATTCAAGGCCTGGCCGCTTCCTAGTCTCACATGACACCATCAAAGACAAAAGTGGGGTCAGAAATAAAATACAGGTGAATTAAATAGGCCTCATAATTCGATAACACAACAAAAATACTTGAAGAAAATGGAGGCGGAAATTGTTAGAACCTCAAGATGGAAAAGATCTTTCTAAGCGCCACCATGCACAAAGCGGGGTGGGGGAGAGAGGAGGAGAGAGACAGAGACAGAGAGACAGAGACAGAGAGAAGTGCCTGCCATAGAGGTGGGGGGAAAGTGGGGACTTTGGTGCTGGGAAATACGCACTTTTGGAGGGATGGGTGTTGAGACACTGTATGACTGAGACCCAATCACGAATGGCTTTAGAATGGTCTACCTCATGGTAACTCAATACATTTTTAAAAAATAAACAAAATAACTGCCAATACTACTACTACTACTAATAATAATAATGATAATACTAATAAAATGTCTTTCTAAGGCGTTTTCTTTTCTGCCACTCACAGCAGTACTCAGAACCTACTTCCGGCTCTGTGTTTCAGGCTGGCTTCTAAGGGTGCTCAGGGAGGCAGAGGTGGTTACACAATGCTCCCTCTCTCCTACCGTTATATCAAAACCAGAAGCCACACAGAGAAAGAAAAGGAATTTTAACTACATAAAAATCTCAAATCACAAACAATGAAAGACACCAAGACATCACAGAGCAAAGTGACAGACCAGGACAAAAAATACAACAGATGCCAGAAACTCTTCCCATTCGGTATGAAGAATTTCTCTAGGTCACACAGGGAGCAGGCAAGGAAACAGGCCGAGACAATGACGAGGTCATCAACCATGACGAGGACAAACAAGCCCAGCAGACGTGCGAAAGAAGGTTCCATCTCCCCGGGATTAAGGAAAAAAAAAAAATTGAAAAATAAAACTTAGGTATAATTTGATATTTTTCAGCTGATGGTGACATTTTTTATTTTTAAAAAATGTTAAGTTAGTGCAGGGTGACAGCTGTGTTCATGTCTGTGCTTTGGGCATGCAAAGGCACTGAACCCCACTGAACCCCACTACTCCAGCACCACGGAGCTCCCCAGCATCATCCCTAGGTCCCCACTGCACAGAGCCACCTTTTCTATGCATCGTCTTGGTAGAAGCTGAAATGCCCAGGACAAGCAGAACGGAAACGCCGAGTCCAATGTAGGTTCTCTCCAGGTTCACCCGTTCCATGCAGAGAAAAAAAAAAGAATTCGACCACATAAGAATTCTCAAACTGCCACCAGTAAAAGGCACCAGGACCTCACACAGCAAAGTGACAGACCAGAACAAAATATTCACAACAGGGCCAGGGAGACAGCACAGCTTGCAGGCAGCTGACCGGGTTCGATCTCCAGCATCCCATATGGTTCCCCCCAAGCACCACCAGGAGTAATTCCTGTGTGTAGAGCCAGGAGTAACCCCTGAGCATCGACAGGTGTGACCACCCAAAAAATAAATTCAAATAGGTGATAAGCAACTGTTCTCTTAAAATAAATCTTGCAGTGGGGACTGGAGTGACGGTTCAGCAGATAGGGCCCATGGCCTGCATGGGGCCAGCCCGGGTTTGATCCCTGGCATCTCATATGGCCCCTGAGCACCGCCTGGTGCATAAGGTACCACCACATCTGGAAATCGCCTTCAAAGACAGCAGCGCTCCAGCTCACTGGCACCCATGAGCTCTTGGAGAGCTGAGGAAAGAACAGTAAATGACGATGGAGAGAACAAAATAAATCACACCACGTCCTATTTAGGATAACTTGCCAGGTCTTAAGGAGAATTACAGGAGCAAGAGATAGTACAGCAGGGAGGGTGTTTGCCTTGCACACAGCAGACTTGGGTTTAAACTCCAGCATCCCATAGAGTCCCCCCAAGCCTGCCAGGAGTGACCCTGAGCACAGAGCCAGGAGTAAGGCCTCAGCACTGCCGGGTATGATACCCTCCCCTAAAAATGCAAGAGAGAGACTGAGACAGACTGACAGAGACAGAGACAGAGACAGAGAATCACATAAATCCTTGAGGCTTGATTTAGAAAGTCCCTCCCAGGTTGAACAATCACCTCAATACACCCTGTCACATGTAAGATAGCCCAAGGGCATCATCCTGCTCCAGGAACATAAAGAGCCTCAAACCATTCCATTAGGTCATGGGAATGAGGTCTATAATGGGTACTGGTATTTGGCATGTCAAATACGACACGTGGTAGCTTGCCAGGCTCTGCTGTGCGGGATGGACTCTAATACTAATTCAAATTTTCCTAAATTTATAAGGCTTAAGTATATTTTAGAGATGATTTTTTTTTTTTTGCATTTTGGGTCACACCCGGCAATGTTCAGGGGTTTCTCCTGGCTCTGCACTCAGGAATCACTCCCAGCTGTGCTCGGGGGACCACATGGGATGCCGGGATTGAACCCGAGCCGGCATGGGCCAACCGCGTGCAAGGCAAACGCCCTACCTGCTGAGCCATCGCTCCGGCCCCTATTTTAGAGATGATTTTTAAATGCTTGTATGTGTCCACATTTCCAGCTATTTTCAATACAATTTCACAATTCAAATACACATTCATTTTTAGGAACCAAAATAATAATCACCAGTATTTAAGAGACTTAGGGAGGAGTAAAAAACGTGAACATCTTTGTTAAAAAAATTGAGTAGAAGCCCACTGTGTTTAATAAGTTTGGTAGCGAAAGCAATAAAACAGATGGCCCAACTCGCATGCAACAACAAAGTAAAAAGATCACAGATTAAGCAATACTATTCCGAGATATATTTTGTAATTAGCAATATAATTAGTGTCTGCAAAGGGAGAGGCATGGGGGGGGGGTGGGTGGAAACGAGGGGTTTTGGTGGTGTCAGGGCACACGGTGGTGGGATGGTGTTGGAACAGCGAATGCTTGAAACAACTGCACTGTGAACAACCTTTAAGCCACAGTGTTTAAGTAAAATTAATAATAATAATAACATTAAGAAAAACTCCTTCCCAAGGTGAAACATCAGGTGAAAACATCAGGGAAGCAATTGCATAGTAGTAAGTGAATCACAATTTTTCACTCAATAGGCAAAAATATGCAAAGATTTTGACCTCATTTTTTAGAAATGGTTCATTATCTCTGGAAAGTGAGTTTTCTGGGAAATAAGAGACTTTTTTAAGATGTGGCTTAGGGGCGGGAGAGATAGGACAGCGGGTAAGGCACTTGCTTAGCATGCAGCCAACTGGGTTTCAACCCCCGGCACCCCATATGGTCTCTAAGCACCGCCAGGAGTAATTCCTGAGTGCAGAGCCAGGAGAAACCCCTGAGCATCACAGTGTGTGCCCTAAAAACAAACCAAAAAAAATAAGATTTGTTTAAAATGTGTGTTCAGGCCAGCAAGAGAGCCAAGAACCGGAAGGGACCTCGGTGCTATGGGAGCCCCCAAGTTCCAGCCCCATCACTACACAGTGCCCCAAGCTCTGCTGGAGTGACACCCCACCCACCCGAGCACTGAGCAGGCAGAAGACACGGCCTGAGCAACACCAGACATGGCCAAGAAACAAAGCACAAATGTATCTGGGTATTCTTCAGCTACATCTCCATATATACATATCTGATCATACCTGTAGTGCGTAGTGATTAGCAAAAACTCATCTAATCTCCTAAGTCATTTTTTTCAGACCCCACATAATGTAGTTCTTATTTGGTAGGATAAGAACATGGGTCACAGCAATTACACAGTGGGGAGGGCGTTTGCCTTGCACGCCCGACCAGGGTTCGCTTCCCAGCATCCCACATATCCCACATGGTCCACCAAGCACCGCCAGGAGTGATTCCCTGAGTGTAAGCCAGGAGTAACCCCTGAGCACCAGTGAGTGTGCCTCCCGTCCCCGCCCCCCCACCAAAATAAAAGAAAAGGAGAACAGTAGAGCTGGTTTGTCGACACAGAAAGCCAAGGGAGGCTTTCCCTGGCCTACACTGGAGCCAACCTCGGGAACGTTGATTTGATGGCTGATGGCTGCAGGACCCAGAGGTAGCAGAATTTCTGATGTCCAGAATTCCAATGACTTCAAGGAAACAGAGGATAAAGTGTGTGTGTGTGTGTGTGTGTGTGTGTGTGTGTGTGGGGGGAGTCACCCAGAGGGAATAACTATTAATATTTTATTCTATTTCTTCCACTATCTTTTAAACACCGTGATTTACAAAGTACAAACTTTTTTCACAATACAGTAGCTGGAAAGATTCATCATTCAGCACCAATCCCACCACCAGTGTGCCCCCACCACCAGAGACCCGCATTTCCCTCCCACCTCCATCCCCCTCCCGATGCTGCTCACTTAGCCAGCATCGATTATGTTGATCCTTACAGCTCATATAAGGGAACAGTAATGATAAGGTCATGCCTCTTTTTTTCTCCTAGGCAGATGTGTGGGAGCCTGTCCAGATTCTGTTCTTGGATTCACTTTCTGGGTTTCCAGAACACAGTGGTTTTCTACTGACAATCCCAGACACACCATCACTATAGCTACTGACAACACTTACTTCATATTTATCTCAACGTCTATTTGAGCTTTACCTATTCATACACTGACCAATCCATTCTATATTGGTTGTTGGAGCTAATTCTATAAATACTGTAGATGAGCCTGGTGTTAGACAAAAGTCAATGGAAAAAGTAGGCAGAAGGAAGGAAGGAAAGGAAGGGAAGGAAGGAAGGAAAAGGAAGGAAGGAAGGAAGGGAAGGGAAGAAGGAAGGAAGGGAAGGGAAGGAAGGAAGGAAGGAAGGAAAGGAAGGAAGGAAGGAAGGAAAGAAGGAAAGAAAGAAAGAAGAGAAAAGAAAGAAAGAAAGAAAGGAAAAGGAAAGAAAGAAAGAAAGAAAGAAAGAAAGAAAGAAAGAAAGAAAGAAAGAAAGAAAGAAAGAAAGAAAGAAAGAAAGAAAGAAAGAAAGAAGAAGAAAGAAAGAAAGAAAGAAAGAAAGAAAGAAAGAAAGAAAGAAAGAAAGAAAGAAAGAAAGAAAGAAAGAAAGAAAGAAAGAAAGAAAGAAAGAAAGAAAGAAAGAAAGAAAGAAAGAAAAAAAAAAAAGAAAGAAAGAAAGAAAGAATTTACCGAGGTGGTCCCCCCAGACCACACCTCGTGCCCACAGACTTCGTTTCTAGAAAATGTGATGGGATACCAGTTAGATGAATGTACTAGGTTTTGCGATAACACGCTGGCACTCTGCGCCGGGCGCCACTGCGGGGAATACATGAGACCCCCCACCCCCATGTGCGTCCCAGTCGGTCACAGTTCTGGGCGGGCCCAACAGGCCTTGCTGGAGGGGCATTGAGTTGGGGGAGGGCGCCCCAGCTTCAGCTCCCCAGGGAACCTGGTGGATTCAATTACCCAGTCCTGCATACCTGGGCCTGAAACTCCACGATTCCGTTGGGTGTGGCTCTGCCGAGCTGTGAAGTCTGGGCCTTGTAAGTTGTGATGCAGGGGTTTTCACTCCTCTGGGGGGTCTGAGCAGAGGCAGGGGGCCTGGCCCTGCCCCCCTTCCAAGACCCCTCACCAGCCAAGCACAGGCGGAGCCTCTTCCAATATTTTTACTGCACCTTTTTTTTAAACTGCAAAGCATCCCTTTTATTTCTCTCTCGGTGTTCTTCCTGCAAAATCACATTGTTCCAGAGTCCTTGGCTTATGTCCTTAAAATCTTCATAAACACCCACAGTTTTGGGGCCCATCAGTGAGCTCAGTTTTGGGGTTTATTTTTATCTTCCATCTTTCTCATCCTGTTTTCAGCCCCCACCCAAAGGTGCTGGAGGTCAAAGGCCGTCACAGGCCATCACAGGCCCTCCCAGGCACAGATTTCGCAGCAGACATGGATGACTGAGGCGTACCTGGCCTCAGAGCACCCCAGAGCAGAAGCTCTTCAGCGTGGATTAAAGGGTAAAGGGGCGGAAAGCGCAGAGACCAGACTAGAGCTGCTGAGAGTATTTATCAACCCTCTTTGAGGGTGAGGACTTTCTAACTTGAAAGCTCTGGGAAAAACCACAAAAGAAAAAGAAAAATCGCAAGATCTGGCTCCCCACGGAGCTGAAACTCCGTAAACAACATGAATAAAAGGTCAAGATCAGACAGCAACTCGGAAAGCAACTTGCCATGAATGCACAAAAGACAGCCTCGGGGTATGTCAGCGAGGCGTTGGCTTTGCTGACCCTGGTTTGATCCCAGACTTCCCATATGATCCCGGAGCACCACTGGGAGTGATTCCTGAGTACTGAGCCAGGAGTAAGCCATGAGTGTTTTTGAGCAGAGTTTGGCTCAAAAACAAAGTACGTTCAAAGCAATATAAATTTGGGACACCTGATAGATACACTGATCTTCTCTATCGGTGAAAAGTTTAGGCTCGTGTTACTCCGGACAGCAGTTATTCACCAAGTGAGGCTACTTAAATCTCATTGAATTAATGTTGAGGGGCCAGAGAGATAGTTCGGAGTCACAACACAGGCCTGGTACGCAGCGGACCTTGGTTCTATCCATGGACCCATGCAGTCACAGCGCACAGGGAAGCCTGGAGGGCCGCCCCGGAGCAGGAGTAGGGGGACCCGAATTATCCCTAGCACGACTAAGCCTGAGCACCTTGAACTATCAACAGAACTACCGACCCTGTTAGTGGTTCCCTCATCTGAGCACTGCCTGGGAGGGAGGCCCAAAACATTTTAAAATGCAAATCCAAGCAGAAGCCTTAGAAACATTTAAATTTGAGTTTCTCGAAGCTAGCCAAAATTCAACAAGCATACTTAGCAGTTAACCCATCCAGCGGGAAAAAGACCATTTTTATCGTGCGCAAATAGGCGAGCTGGGAAGCACTTAAAGAAGGCCCGTAAGGCAGTATCCAAGGGGCAAACAAGCACAAGAAAATCTCACTTCCGAGGCCTAGAGTGTGCCCGGCACACGTGGCTCCACCCACCTTCAGGTCAGCGTAGCTTGGGTGGGCCCCAGCTGAGATGGGACGTACACCCCCACCCGCCCCACCACAAAAGCTCCGCTTCATTAGGAATGAAATGGATGCAAATTAAGCCAAAGCACTACTGTATATTCATCTAATTAGGAGTAAAGTGGGTGCTGGAATGAAGGAGTGGACAGCTGTGGGGTCAGCTATAACTAACTCGGCAAGGGCTAAACAGGCAGATCAGTAGCTGAGCATTTAGCTCATAGGTATAATCACTGACCCAAGAAAAAATAAAATCGTTGAACTAAATTATCCGGCAAGGGAGGCCCGGGAGATAGTTCAAAGGACTCGCCTACATGAAGCCCAGTTTGGTTTCAGAAGCACTCCCAGCAGCGCTCGGGGCTTATTCCTGGCTCTGTGGGATCCACTCCTGGTGGGGCTCAGGAGACCTTATGCAGTGCCCGGGCAGGCTCAGACCTGGGCTGGCTGCACGCTAAGGGCCAATGCTCTGCCCCTCAACTATTTCTATAATAGTTTGGTCCCTATTATACCACCAGCTATAGCCTTGGAGGCCCCTTAGCATGGTTGGACCCAAGAAGTTTTGCAACCCCAGATCAGAACATTTAACCTTCTATCCTGGCAGTGGTCCCGGGACCCTCAGCATTGCTTGCCACTACCCCCAACACCCCCAAACAAACATAAGTAATGTGGCAAGAAGAGTTAAGACCTATAATTAACAACTCACGCTAGACTTTCCATTTTCAAAAAATGTAATGCAATGCAAGGAAAATCTGAATTTTTTTTATTTTTTAAATTTAAATATATAGAAATACAGAGTTGGAGAGATAGTACCAGAATTAAGGCACTAGCATTGCATGCAGAGGCCTGGTTTGATGCCTGGAACCATAGATGGTTCCCTGAGTCCCGCTAGGGGAGATTTCTGAGCTGGAAGCAGTCCCTAAGTACTGCCAGGGAAACAAATACAAACAAAACAAAACAAAAAAAAGAAAGGAAAGAAAACAAACAAATACAAAACAAAAAAATAAAAAGGAAAGAAGGACCCAGAAAATGAAATAAAGGAAAAGAAATACAGGAAGAGTTTTACACAAAAAGTTATTCATCCTTAAAAACATAAAACCAAATGTTTTTTGAGAGTCAAAAAACAAACAAAAAAAAATCGAGGGGCGGAGCAATAGCACAGTGGGGACGGAGTTTGCCTTGCACACAGCAGACCCTCGTTCCTCGATCCCATATGGTCCTCGAGCACCACAGGAGTTAATTCCCTGAGTGCAGAGCCAGGAGTAACCCCTGAGTATTGCCGGGTGTGACCCAAAAAAGGAAAAAAAAAGATTCTCACTCCCTCTCCCTCCCCTAAATGGAAAGAAACATGATTTCCCCACCTTGAGCTGGGGAGAGAAACTGAGTCAGTGACGAGTTCTGGGAGAGATTAACAGAAGCAGCACGGGGGGGGGGCCCAGCCTGCACTGTGGGTCACAGCCAAGGTTCCCGGCACCCCCTCCCAGCCCCCTCCTTCCCCTTCTCTCAGCTCATGGCCCCCCACGTTGGCACCGCGAGCAAGGGAAGGAACTCGCATTTCCCGGTTCTCGGAACTGACACCAAGTCACAGACATTTCATTCCTGAGAACCTGGGGTGGTCGGCCCCCAACGCCCCGTCCTGGGGCCCCCTAAAGCTGCGACTGGTCATTCCAGGCACTCCAGTCTCAGACCACATGCCTGCGTGAGGCCAACCCAAGAGGTGTTTAACCCCCAGAGGGGCCAAGACAAACACCTTAAGGGGGACATACACCTTCCCCTGGCCCTTGGCTCCTTCCATCAACAGGGTCAAATTCTATGTGTCTGACACCCTCTCTGGGGTGCCCCCAGCACCCCAAATTCCCCAGGCCCCCAGACCACGCCATGTGAAGGGGCCCCCAGGGCCTGCTGTAACTGCTACGAGCTGAAGTTGAGGGAAGAGTTGATGCAAATGTTGGGGTGGGGGGGGGGTACCCGGGGCCTCTGGGCTCAGGCGTCGGGCCCTGGCTACCCTGCCTGCACCCACCCAGTTGACGCTGGTTGTTGGCTGCACATTTAGGCCACTGCTGTTTCCGCAGGGGAAGCCAGCAGGGGACAAAGGCCCAGACCCAAAGTGCCCCTGGGCACGCCCACACGGCCTGCACTGACCCCTCAGCCTGTCCAGCTCCATCCCCGGCACCCCATATGGTGATCCCTGAGCACCACCGGGAGTAAGCCCCTGAGCAGTGCCCTTGTGGCCCAACAAACAAACCCACAAAAAACCTATCAAAGCTTTGTAATAAAAATAAAAACCAGGGGCCGGGGCCATAGCGCAGCGGGTAGGAAAGGCCTCACTTCCTTCTCCACACAGCAGGACTCGGCGCCCGGCCCAGCGCCAGCGGCTTAGTCACTGCCCAGAACAACAGACGGGCAGGGCTATGGGGGCCCAGCACAGAGTGTCCCCGTCCTGTGGGGGGTCCTAGGTGGCCAGAGGCTGCAGGAAACCAACAGAACGTGGACGGACACGAAGCCACACTGGCCGGTTCCGCCTCGGCTGGACTCAGCTCCCACAGCTGCTGAAAGCAGAGCAGAGCAACGCACAAAGGCACCCTGAGCTACCAGGCAGCTGGGGGTCCCCAACTCCTCCCTGTGTGTCCTGGAGAACCCCTGAGGGCGGCCTCCAAGGGGGAGCAGAAACCAAGCTCCCATGGGCAGCTCTGTCTGACACCCTTGACGGTGGGGCTTTCTGGTGGAACCTGGCGTGTCTTATCCCTGTTCCTAGGGTTCCCCAAGTCCCGGTAGAACAAAGGATCTTCCTCACCGGGAACTAAAGGGGACCGGCAGATGCACTCACATGGGGGTGGGGGGTTCATGGTAAGGGGACCCCGCAAAGCACAGCTCTGTGACGCCCCATCTGGACCTGAGTGCTACAAGGGACGTCCTCAGCCCTAATCGCCCTCCCCGCACCCCAGGGGAACCATCCCCATGCCAGCAAGCACCCACTCTCCCCCAAGGCCTGCAGACACCCAAGGGACCATAAAACCCAGCTGCAACATTGATCCCAGGGAGAGAATCGTGCAGAGTGCAATGGTGAGAGGGCAGGACAGAGGGACTGCACTCATTTGGGGACAGAGAAACAAGCGTCAACACAGTACACTTAGAAACAGGGCCAGGGGCCAGAGTGACAGTCCAGCGGGAGGGGCGTTTGCCTTGCACACGGCTGAACCAAGCTCCATCCCCAGCATCCCATATGGTCCCTGAGCAGCGCCAGGAGTAATTCCTGAGTGCAGAGCTGGGAATAACCCCTGAGCATTGTTGAATGGGACCTGGAAAAAAAAGGGCCAGGAGGACCCGTCTATAGTGGGATACCAAGACATTACTTGGTGTCCCACCCCGCTAAGGGGAGGGGGAAAGTGGGGACAGAGAAGGGACCACTGTGACGGGGACAGCTGGAAGAGATGGCTCTGGACCGAGGGCTGAAAGGAGGTAAAGGGCTGGACACGGACCTTTCAGTAACAGTATTGCACACTGCAGAGCCTAAAGTGTGTGGTGGGAGAGAGAGAGAGAGAGAGAGAGAGAGAGAGAGAGAGAGAGAGAGAGAGAGAAGTGCCTATCAACAAAAAAAGAAAAAGAAAATTTATAAAGCAACATCCATCCCCACCCACCCCGGAGGTCAGGTCAGTGTGTCTCCCCCCCCCAAGGTCAGGTCAGTGTGTCCTCCCTGTCTATTCCTGTCCCCGAATCGCAGAGGAACAAGCTCTCAGGACGACGGAAGTCAAGTCTTTTGCTCTTCCGTGCAACCCCTCTGTCAGAGAGGGGACATCAGAAGGTCACTCAGAGGAGAAAACAAGACGGAGGAGACGGGCACCTCCTCCCTGCAGGGTGGGAACCAAGGAGGGCTTCCTGGGGAGGAAGCCCTGGGCCAGAGCTTGAGCTGGGGCAGGACCGGCTCCACCTTCCTTCCGCCCCCACACGGCTTCCCACACAGCACCCAGACATCACCCAGCGGCAGGCTCGGGGCCCCTCCCTCTGCCCTTTTAGCCTGGGGCACCCCAGCCCCTCACCTCCAGTCCAGACCAAGGTCCCCTGTTTGCCTCTTCCCAGTAACAGTCCAGGGGAGGTGTTGGGGACACAGGTCGGTCACTGTCCTGCCTGGGAAACGCGGCCTAAGAGACCTTGTCACAGAATCCGGGGAACAGCCAGGCCGACTGGAGGTTCAGGAAGCCGGGCCTAGTCTCGGAGCTTGCCTCCCTTGGTCCTCAGGACCCCCTGCAGGTCGGCAGCTCCTCTTGTTCCCATCCACCAGCCATGGGAGTGGTAGAAGTTCCCAGAACGTAAGAGTCTCTAGAAGCCCATTGGCCCAGACCCACAGATCCAGAATGAGATCATTTTGGGGTTCTCTTGGCCTCAAGGCACCGGTCTCCAAGCCACATCCCGTTCTCGCAGGTGGGCCTGGGGTCCCATCTGGTCTGTGCTTTCCTCTGTGGGTCCTGGGAGCCCCCGAACATCCCAGGACTCTGTGCCCCCAAGAAGGCCTCAGTGGTGGACAGGCCCCCACGGCAGACAGAGCAGGAGTCTTGGCCCCAATATTTCTTTTTGTTTTCTTTTCTCTTTGGAGGCTACACCCAGCACTGCTTGGGGGTTACTCCCAGCTTGGAACATAGGGGTCACTCCCGGGTTGCTTGGGGAACCCTACTGGGCCAGGGGTCGAACTTCGGGACCTCCCAACCCTATAAACCTGTTTTTCCTGAACCACTGACAGCCTATGGACAGTCCTTTCACCCCTTTAAAAGGGGGCCCCCCCGGCCGGGGTTTGAGACACTCAGAAATCCGAAAGTGCCCAGCTCCTGGGCAGTCAGGCCAGCGTAAGGTCAGGGGGCCCAGCCCCACCCCTTCTCCTGACTTTGCCTCCAAGGGAAATCAGCCTCTCGAGCAGACGCCCGCCCCTCACGCCCAGTGACCAGTTTGGACGTGGAATTCTTCATCCAAAGCTGTCGGATTCCCAGGCTCGGAGCACGAGAGGCCGAGCCAAGGACCTAGTGTGAGCAGGTCCCAGGTCCTGCCGCTGCATCCCGTGGTGACCTGCCTGCCTGATGGGGCGTGGCCCCAGCCTCAGTGTCCTCCCGCCGCGATCCGTGGTGACCCCTGGCTGGCTGATGGGGGGCGTGGCCCCAGCCTCAGTGTCCTCTTTTACATTCTGAAGATGCTGCCAGGAAATGTTCTTTTTCTTTTCTTTTTCTTTTCTTTTTTTTCTTTTTGGATCACACACCGATGCCCCTGGCTCTACTAGCATGAGACAGGACATATGGAGATATTACTGGTGCCCGCTCTAGCAAACAGATGATCAATGGGAAGATCGTGATCGTGATCACACCCAGGGACGCTCAGAACTTACTTACTCCTGGCTCTTCGCTCAGGAATCACTCCTGGTGGTGCTCGGGGGACCATATGGGATGCCGGAGATGGAACCCAAGTGGACCTCGTGCGGGCAAACACCCTCCCCGCTGTGCTATTGCTCCGGCCCCTGCCAGTGGAACGTTCTTTACCATATCCAGTGCCACGAGGCAGGAACGCGCAGCAGGACACACACCCTGCAGGTGTGAGGGCCTGAGTTCGATCCCAGCAGCACCAAAACAAAGACAAGGAAGTGCAGTGCCCCAAGAGAAGCCTGGCCCGGGTCCGAGAGCACCTGCCTCTGTCGCTGTGGGTTTGCGTGTTTCACACCCCGGCCCAGTCCCCAGCCCTCAGAAAGTCCCATCAACCCTCACCAGCGTCTGTGGGTGGCAGCAGAGCCCTAGGCTTGAACACTGTGGACTGAGCCGCCCAAACACCCAGCAGGGCAGAAACCCTCCAGAAAGGGGGTGTGGGCGCATTGCAGGAGCTAGTCGGGAGCCAGGAAGCCAGGAAGAGCTAACACCGGCGCCCACCCACCCACCCACAGCCACCCCCAAAGCCCAGCAAAACCTCCCAAGCACAACGCCTGAACAGCAAAGCTGTGTGGTACCGTGAGACAAACATAGGCTAAAGCAATCGACCGTGGCAGAAGTGGGTCACCAGGAGAGCAGAGGGTGAGAATTCCTTCCTATAGGGAGGGTTGAAAAGACATGTCTGTCTGTTCAGAGACAGACATGGGGCAGAGCTGCTACTTGTTCTCCCTGTGCCCAGCCGCCCAGGAGGGATGGCGGGTTCTAGCCCTGGCCCGCCACCCCAGCAGAGCCTTGCAACAAGCCAGGCGACCCCCACTCCATGAGGGCCTCCATTTTCCACATCCGGACTTCTCTCTCGTCAGAAGTCCACCCAGCAGACCAGCCTATCACAGTCCGGCTCATGCGCCGCCTGCGGCAGCGGGTTCATCAATAAATGCTGGACTTAGAGATGCCTACAAGAGTATGCTACCTGCACGGCAGAGCCTGGCAAGCTACCCGTGTTGTATTTGATATGCCAAATACCAGTAACAATTATAGACCTCATTCGGAATGGATTGAGGCTCTTTATGTTCCTGGAGCAAGCAGATGCCCTTGGGCTCTACTAGCATGAGACAGGACATATGGAGATGTTACTGGGGCCCGCTCGAGCAAATCGATGATGAACGGGAAGACAGTGATACAGTGATACAGGGAGGGTTGGGGGCTGTTTGGGGAGGCGACTGACGCGTCTGGTTTGATTCATGAGCTTCCTGCAGAGGAGGCACGTCTGAATGGCTCTGGCTTTGCCCCTGCCTGCGAGAGAGCGAGTCTCTCCTCGCCCCTGCAAAGTGTGGGTTCTAATGGCATTTGCCTCGAAGGACCCTGACGGCAACCATTCCAATCCCTCCTTTAAGATAGGGCTTTTGTGTCATGTATTAACATGTGTCATGTAAGCGTCATGTATTAATGCGCACCCCCACCCCCTTATAGTAACTGGACGGTTTTATCTCAATAATCTAAAACTGAGATTTCCATCATATTGGAACATCATATCATTGAAACCCAATCATGAACAACTGTGGAACTGTGCATCTCACTGTGATGCAATTAAAAAATTAAATAAGTTTTAAATTTTTAAAGAAAAAAATAACAATTAAAATGTGGACTTTCCATCACCCTCATAAATCCCGGGGCCTAGAGCGATAGCACAGTGGGGGAGGCCGATTGCCTTGCACGCGCCTGACTCGGGTTCAATCCCCAACATCCCATATGGTCCTCCGAGCACTGCCAGTAGTAATTCCTGAGCGGAGTGCCAGGAGTAACCCCTGAACATTGCCGGGTGTGACCCCCACAAAAAAGCAATAAATAAATAAATAAATAAATAAATAAATAAATAAATAAATAAATCCCAGGCCTGGAGGACTGGTGACCTATTTTCTCTCATGCTAAACTAGTACCAGTGAAAGCTAACACACAGCTCGTAAAAATGAAGACGCTCCTCTCTAAGCCTCTCCTCAGCCGCCCCGCATCACCTCGTACCAGTAAGGGCGGCACATACACAGGTCTGTGACTTATCAGAGCCCCTCACTCTGTCTGTGTGAGCCCCCAGAAAATGCAACCATAGGGCCAGAGAGATAGTACCACAGGGAGGATGCTTGCCTTGCATGTGGCCAACCTGGGTTCAATCCCCACCATCCCACATGATCTCCTGAACCCTGCAAGGATTAATTCTTGAGTGCAGAGCTAGGAGAAACTCCTGAGCATTGCTGGGTGTGACAAAAGGGAGGGAAGGAAGAAAGGAAGGAAAGAGGGAGGGAGGGAGGGAGGGAAGGTAGGAGGGAAGGAGGGAAGGAGGAAAGGATGGAAGGAAGGAAGGAAGGAAGGAAGGAGGGAGGGATGGAGGGAGGGAGGGAGGGGGAAGGAAGGAAGGAAGGAGGGAAGGAAGGAAGGAAGGAAGGAGGGAGGGAGGGAGGGAGGGAAGGAAGGAAGGAAGGAAGGAGGGAAGGAAGGAGGGAAGGAAGGAAGGAAGGAAGGAAGGAAGGAAGGAAGGAAGGAAGGAGGGAAGGAAGGAAGGAAGGAGGAGGGAGGGAGAGGGAGGGAGGGAGGGAAGGAAGGAAGGAGGGAGGAGAGGAGGGAGGGAGGGAGGGAAGGAAGGAAGGAGGAGAAGGAAGGAAGGAAGGAAGGAAGGAGGGAGGGAGGGAGGGAGGGAAGGAAGGAAGGAGGAAGGAGGGAAGGAAGGAGGGAAGGAAGGAAGGAAGGAAGGAGGGAAGGAAGGAAGGAAGGAAGGAAGGAAGGAAGGAAGGAAGGAAGGAAGGAAGGAAGGAGGGAAGGAAGGAAGGAAGGAGGGAGGGAGGGAGGAGGGAAGGAAGGAAGGAAGGAGAAGGAAGGAAGGAAGGAAGGAAGGAAGGAAGGAAGGAAGGAAGGAAGGAAGGAAGGAAGGAAGGAAGGAAGGAGGGAGGGAGGGAGGAAGGAAGGAAGGAAGGAAGGAAGGAAGGAAGGAAGGAAGGAAGGAAGGAAGGAAGGAAGGAAGGAAGGAAGGAAGGAGGGAGGAGGGAGGGAGGGAGGGAAGGAAGGAAGGAAGGAAGGAGGGAAGGAAGGAGGGAAGGAAGGAAGGAAGGAAGGAAGGAAGGAAGGAAGGAAGGAAGGAAGGAAGGAAGGAAGGAAGGAAGGAAGGGAGGGAGGGAGGAGGGAGGGAAGGAAGGAAGGAAGGAAGGAAGGAGGGAAGGAAGGAGGGAAGGAAGGAAGGAAGGAAGGAAGAAGGAAGAAGGAGGGAGGAAGGAAGGAGGGAGGGAGGGAGGAGGAAGGAGGGAGGGAGGGAGGGAGGAAGGAAGGAAGGAGGGAAGGAAGGAAGGAAGGAAGGAAGGAGGGAAGGAAGGAAGGAAGGAAGGAAGGAAGGAAGGAAGGAGGAGGAGGAGGAGGAGGGAAGGAAGGAAGGAAGGAAGGAGGGAAGGGAGGGAAGGAAGGAAGGAAGGAAGGAAGGAAGGAAGGAAGGAAGGAAGGAAGGAAGGAAGAAGGAAGGAAGGAAGGAAGGAAGGAGGGAAGAAAGGAAGAAAGGAAGGAGGGAAGGAGGGAAGGAAGGAAGGAGGGAAGGAAGGAAGGAAGGAAGGAGGGAAGGAAGGAAGGAGGGAGGGAAGGAAGGAGGGAAGGAAGGAAGGAGGGAAGGAAAGCAGGCAACCATTACCACCATCTCTCTTTGCTCTTTCTGAGTCACACCCAGCTGTGCTCCAGGTTTCCTCCAACTCTATGCTCGGACTCCCTCATGGCAAGACTCAGGGGCCCTACATGGTGCTGGGGACTAAACCATGTGCAAGGCAAGCGCCTTAGCCCTCTTCCCTCTCGTCCACCCACCATCATTGTTTTGGGTCCTCCTCACCACCCTCATCCTCACCTCCCTCGTGACTAGCGTCCTTCTCACCATTAGCACAGTTGTGCTGATCACGGCCGTGTCACCACCCACAGAGCCAGCAACCATCAGCTTCCAGACTGTCAGCCAGGTCAACACAGGAAAGCTAAAGATCGGGAGCGTGGAACCCAGCCTGGAGGTGAGGGTTCCACAGGGGCTACATCCTCCGCTCCCCCTCCCAACACAAATAGATGAGCTCTCCCCCAGAGCACTCATTTCCTTGGCCTCTTCCAACAGGCCAAAGCTGACCTCTGTGGAGTCCCCAACCTCTCAGAATGTCTGCGTCTCCTCTAAAGCAGAGACAGAGGTTTCCCGTGAGCCCAGATTTCAGGCATAGGAAGAGGAAGGGGAAAAAACAGAATAGAGTTATTTTTTAAAGTGTCTAAAGGCGCTGGAGAGCTAATGTAGGAACTAAGCCACGCCTTGCAGGCAGCTGAGCCAGCTCCGACCCAGCACTGCACAGGGTCACGCTAAGCACAGGCTGACCCAGGAGGGCCGGAGTGACTAGAGGTGTCCACTGCCCCCCAAATAAAAAGTGAATGTGTCAAATTTGCCCTCTGGGATGTGCCTAGGCACTACACACACACACACACACACACACACACACACACACACACACACACACACACACACACACACACACACACACACACTGATCTACTTGAGGGTATCCAGAGTGATCATGAAAGTGGGAGTGGCTTACTGGACATGGTTCTTTTTAATTAAATGCTGCCAATCAGCTTTCAAACTTACTAGGAGCAAGTTGGGGTGAGGCCACTAAACAGTTTTAAATTAGGCTCTTTGGGCTTTAACATGGGGGAGGCCCAGAAGGAAGCCAGCTGTCCGCAATCCCTTCCTGTAAAGGAGCTGATTCCATCACGGGTGGCAGGGGTGCCCACACGCCTCGTGACCCCCCGAGGGCTTGTCTCCACATGCACCGTGATTCACGGCAGGGACGCACGGCACGTGGCTTCCAGGTTGGACCAGACACCACAGACCCCGCTGAGCTCTGGCCTTGCAAAACACCACCCCCTGCTTCTCCTCGGTGGTCCCCCAAAGCGTGGACGGTCCTGAGGAGACAGGGACGGGGCCAGGCCGGGTGCTGCGAGCTGGGATTCCTCTCTCCTGCCTGCTTCTTCCTCTGCTAATTCTCAGCATACGGGCCTGAGCAAATCCTAGACAAAGAAGGCCCGGGCCAGAGGAGGGTGACAATGTGCTTGTCACCTTGCAATAGCTTCTGCAATAGCTCTGTGTCGCCTAAGGCTAGACACATGTCCCATTTACTACCTTCTCATTGGCTGGGGGAAGAAATAAAACCCATTTACCACTTGTACCCCTTGGGAAAATATGAAAAGGTTCACAAACTATACGGGAAAACATTTAAATCTCAAAGTCCTACCACCCAGAGACACTGCCCGCCCCCACCCCACGCTGCCCAGTCCACCCTGTCCAGTTCCTCGCTACTGTCCACTGCTGCCAGGCCACATCTGACATCTTTAGCCTGGCCAGCCAAGCTGGGCGATGTTGGCATGGCTCTGTGTCTAAACCACTTTGCTTGCTTGCTTGCTTTTTGGGCAACTCCTGGCAATGCTCAGGGTTCCTCCTGGCTCTGCACTCAGGAATTACTCCTGGCAGAGTTCAGGGAACATATAGGATGCGGGGGATCGAACCCGGGTTGGCTGTGTGCAAGACGAACACCCTCCCCCTAAACCATTGTGACAATGGTAACATTGGTGCCCGAAGGAGACAGTCTGGAAAGCAGAGTTGGGTGTTTTCCTGCTTCCTGAAAGCACCGCCTGGGTACAGTGTGGAATGGTTCCACCTGGTGCCCTTGGGGGGAGATTGTGTGTTTGCACACCTAGGGTGGGGACTGTAGGACAGAAGGTGCTGGTCCGATCGGGCAGGAGGCCGTGTGTGGGATGGTTTCCTGTTAAAGGAAATGGCGCCGAGATGGCGGCAGTCACTGTGGCTCCATCTCGTACCCCGGGATTTTCTCCTGACCCTGTGTGTGTGTGTGTGTGTGTGAGAGAGAGAGAGAGAGAGAGAGAGAGAGAGTACAAGTGTATGTATGTGTCTGTGAGAGAGAGAGAGTGTGTGTGTGTGTGAGAGAGAAAGAGAGAGTGTGTACAAGTGTATGTATGTGTCTTGAGAGTGTGTGTGTGAGAAAGAGAGTGTGTACAAGTGTATGTATGTGTCTGTGAGAGTGTCTGTGTGTGTGAGAGAGAGTGTGTGTGTACAAGTGTATATATGTGTCTGTGAGTGTGTGTGTGTGTGCGCGCATGTGTGTCAGTGGGGTGGGCAGGGAGTCTGTCCACCTCATATGTCACTGAGTCCACCAAGAACGATCCCTGAGCTCAGAGCTAGGAGTAAGCCGTGAGCACTGCCAGCCTGGTCCAGAAACCCAGTCCCCTGGCCAAACTGGAGAACTGCTCACCTTTGAGAGCTCAGTCTGGATGCCTCCAGGAAGCACCCAGGACCAGAAAGAGCCAATAAACAGACAGACAGACAGGCAGGCAGACAGATAAATGTCTTTTACAAAATAAATAATTGTTAACAAAAGAAAGTATAGGGCAGGAGCAATAGTACACATGGAGGGTGTTTGCCTTGCACACAGCCGACTTAGGTTTGATACCCAGCATTTCATAGGGTCTCCTGAGCACCACCAAGAGTAATTTCCAAGTGCAGAGAGACTACCACCAGGAGTAATTTCCAAGTGCAGAGCCAGGAATAGCCCCTGAGCATCACTGGGTGTGACCCAAAAAAGGAAGAAAAAAAGTATAATTATTATAATTACAACAAAAAAATAAAATAAAGATATGTGCCCAAATACAATTAAGCTACCCATGTCGTACTTGATATGCCAAATACCAGTAACAATTATAGACCTCATTCCCATGACCTGATGGAATGGACTGAGGCTCTTTATGTTCCTGGAGCAAGCAGATGCCTTGGGCTCTACTTGCATGAGACAGGACATATGGAGATGTTACTGGTGCCCGCTCGAGCAAATCGATGATGAACGGGAAGACAGTGATACAGTGATACAGTACCCAAATATCTTAACAGTGGTCATATCCAGTGGAGACTGGATGGAGTATGAGTATTTTTTCCTTGTATCCTACTTGCTAATTTTTCCTCCCAAAAAAAACCTTATTGCTTTTATAATTAAGGAAAATCATGCTCTAAAAAATGCTATGTCTGTATAATCATATAAATAAAAACACCATTCTTCTTCAAAGATTTTTGGCAGGCTCTTTACATCCTTCTCTTGGCATTATTTTAACTATGTTTTAAAGCACTGTTGTCTTACAAGCACACTTACTAAGAGAAAAGCAGAGTCGAAGCCACAGCACAGTGGGGTAGGACCCTCGCCTACACAGACCCCGGCACCCCCGTGGGCCCCCAAACTCCTATCAGGGCTGATCCCTGAGGGCAGAGCAGGAAGGAAGCCATGAGCACCGTCGGGTGTGGCTCTACCCCAAAAAATACTATGAAAAATATTGTTGCCACACAGGTACATAATAAAGGTCTCATAATATGATTCAGTCTTTAAAAATTAGACATATAAAAGTGCCCGAAGTAAAACAGAAGGCCCCTCTCAGCCCATTTGTCCATCGCCACCAAATTCCCTGCCCACTATTCACCTCTGAATGATTATCTTATCATTCTTTTTTTATTACTCCTGGCTCTGCGCTCAGGAATTACTCCTGGCAGTGCTCAGGAGACCATATGGGATGCTGGGAATCAAACCCAGATCAGCCGCATGCAAGGCAAACGCCCTCCCCGCCGGACTATCACTCCCGCTCCTCATTATTTTCTATTATGAATTGAAAAATCCATCTAACTTTTCCATTCATGCCAGGAAGCTAAGATGGAAATATAAAACCACGCTGAAAGCCCTTGTTTTCACTGAGCAGACTGGACGTCCCTTTCAGGGGCTGCCCTCCTTCCTGCCCGGGCTGTTGGACTCCACAGCGGAGCTGGGCACAGCTACACTCGCCCTTTGCCCTGTCTTCCCGCTTGCTCCTGACCACTGTGTGGCTGGCGCAAATATTGCCGAGATAGACAAGCTCTGCGCAAGGAGCCCTTGTCTGGGCTTCGAAAAGTTCTGCGGGGGGCGGAGCCATCGTACAGCAGGTCGCCATTTGCCTTGCACAAGCTGGGTTCCTTCCCATAGGTATCCCATAGGTCCCCATGCACCCCGGAGTGATCCCTGAATGCAGAGCCAGGAGCAACCACTGAGCACTTCCAGGGTGTGGCAGAAAAAAAGGAAAAAAAAAAGTTTTGTGGCTTTGGGCTGGGAAGATGGGGACAGTGGTGGAGGCAACGTGTGTGGGGGGAACACTGAAGGCTTCTGACAGCAGCGTCATAAGCAACGTTGTGTATCTTTGTGTTTAAATAAAATGGGGGGGAAAAGCTGTATCTATTTTTCAGATCCCGGTAAAGGTATTCCTTCACCCCTCAGATCTTCACTCACACCAGGAATCCTGGGTTCAGGGCATGTAGCCCCTTTGGCAGACAAGCATCTGCGGGAGATGCCGTGGTCTGTGGGAGCCTCAGGCTGATTAGGGGCTAAATCAGGACTGACACCCTGGTTCCCCCAACTTAGAGATTCTGCCCACAGTAACTGAGCTCCCAGAAAAACCTTCACCTTCAGTCCAGAAACCCCGTCTCCGGGCCAAACTGGAAAACTACTCACCCTTCAGTTAGGGAGTCTGTGGAAGGCCTCCCCCCTCCGGGAAGCCTTCCTTGACTTTTCCTGAGGTTGGCTTGGACTCAAAACTCCTCTGGTCACTCTTGGTAAGGCCTAGCCTTGGCCGGGCACTGTCCCCGCTGCCTGTCCTGTCCGGTGGTCTCGCCACTAGACAGCGTGTTCAGGGGCTCGGCCCTTAACCGTGTTAGTTGCTCCTACAGCGCCTTGTGGTCTAAGGTGAAGCTTTATTTGGAGTCTGTTTCAGGGTCTGCCTGTGACTGTTTCAGTCTGTTTAATCGTCAAAGGAGAACCAGTTTCACTGTCTCACTGGGGCCTGTCAGTGTTTCTTGCCGAAAGAGCCTTCATATCCGTTTCATGTCTGTTTTCGCCTCCGGAGCTCAAAGCTGCTCCCCTTCATTCATTCATGGGTAAAAGTAGCTTGGAGGAGCCCCGAGGGTGCTAGGAGGGAAGGTTGGGGCCCCCAAGACAGAACAGCTCCAACAAGCCAGCCCCAGACTCTGCCAACCCACGGGTCGCGCCAGAACCCTCCAGGACAGGCCGGCCCTGTTCATCTTCCTACAAGGGCAGAGGTGACCTCTGAGAACATAGAGCCAGGTCTGTGACCCGGTATCACAGCAGACCCCGAGAGAGAGAAGGGCTCAGGGGAGCAGTGAGTCCCCAGCCACGCCAGGACAGACCCGTGGGAGGCACCTGAACCGTCTGCACCTCACTCGCTTCCTCAGAACGGGCTCACTTAGAACCGTGCTCTGTTCGCCTGGTTTCCTCCATCAGACTGCCCATGTGTGAAGCCCATGAGAAATGTGAGTGCCGCCTCCCAGGGGGTCTCACCTGCATCCAGGTGGAGAAGCCGCTGAGGGGCTTGTTTCTAGAACAGCCACCTGGGGAGGCCTGCACAGGCAGTGTGTGTGTGTGTGTGTGTGTGTGTGTGTGTGTGTGTGTGTGTAAAAGGGGGAGATTGGTTTGTTCAAGGGCATCTATAGGAGAGAGAAATAGACCCAGAGAGATTGGGGGAGGTGAGGGGACAGCGAGGCGAGGCCCAGCTGACCAGGGTCCCCACTCTCAAAGGGGCATGTGAGGGTTTCTAAGCTCTTCATGTCATCCCAACAGAATTTTCCGGAAGCTCTGGGGAGGAAGATGATGGGTGTCAGGACGGGAAATGAGTTTGTCGAATGGAAGACTACCCCATGGCCCCAACCGCTTGCTCCTTCCCAGTGCCATCCCAACAACACAACAACACATGCCATCACAACAACACAACAACACGGCAGCTATGGTTTCCCCACCCCCACCGCGGCCTCTGGGCTCTCCCGGGTCCGTCTCATTCCCCAATAATCCCATTTTACAGATGGCGTGGCCAAGATGCTTTAGCCAAGCATTCAGTGCAGGGATGGGAGACCAGCGCCGGCCCCCAGAGGGGCTGGGAAAGTGGGGGAGGGTCCCTGGGAAGGACAAGTCCTCGGGGACTTGGGAAAAGCGAAGGAAGTTGCAGGTCTGAGAAAACTCTGCCCCGCCCCCGCCCGCCCAGCACCATTACACTTCAGAGTCCAGCGAGAATCAGACCGGCAGCCCCCAGGAGATGAAGGCCCCGCCCCCCACTCCAGGTGCGCCCCAAGAAGCGAGGCGGGTACCCAACCCCGCGGGACTGCAATCCAGGGGCAGAGGTGGGACTGGTACTGAAGACCCCCCACACACCCCTGCGTACCCATTAGAGCCAGGAAGCGGGATCGGCCTCCCTGCCTCTAAAACTCTGATTGGGCCCCTAGCGGGGTGCGGGACGGGAACGCACGGGCAGGGCGCCCCTCTCCAGGCTTCCCAGCCAAGGTTCTGAAGGAGTCAGTTACTGAGTCAATCAACAACCCTTCCCTTGTCGCGGGGCGGGGAGGGCGCTCTCTCTCCGACCTGCGCAGCAGCGGTCCCGCTCTGGCCACCAGGTGGAGGGAAGCCACAGCTCGATTCACTCCCTGAGACCCTCCTGCCGAGTCCGACGGCTCACCCTTGGCTTCCCGCGCTCCTCCCCCGCAGGTGGCCCGGAGCCGCCGGGCGGACGCGCGCCGGAGCTTACCTGGTGTGGCCAGCGGGCGGGCGAGGACAGCTCAGGCAGGCGCCTCTGATGCGCGCAGGGCTAGGAGGTACTGGCGCCGGCCCTGGGGGCACTCACGCCGCTCCCCGCCCCACCCCTTGGCCTCCATGGAAAACCCTGCCCGTCTGCCCGGCCCCGCGACTTCCTCTCGTGTCACGGAAAGTGCGGTGCTGGGGGCAGGAAACTGCGCTAGGGATGGGGGTCTGCGCGGTGACCGGAGCCGGCTGGGCCGCCCAGGGAACCCACAGAGGGGTAGGGGTGCGGCAGAGCTGGGGCTGCGGGGAACGGTGGGGATCCTGAGGCCTGGATGAGGGGTCAGGGAGGTGTCCTGCGCCTGGAGCCAGTGGGCAGCTACCCAGCCAGCGCCGGGATTCCCAAAACAAAAGTGAAAACAGCCTGAGGACCCAGAGCTTGAACACGGTTGAGCATCTGTCTGCTGTGCTTTGGGGAGTGTTGGGGGGCAAAGGGGGGGGTATATGGGGGGGTCGTATGCGGTAGAAGGGGTCATTCTGGAGAGATATGCCAGTTCAGGTCTTAGCGTTGACCTCCTGAAGCCCAGATTCTTCATCCAGAAGTGACACCCACTTCCCCAAGGAGGGAAGAGTAAAGGAGTTTAGTCGGCAGCCGGCCAGGCCCTCTGGTCAGCTCTCAGCCCGCCAGGCCCTCTGGTCAGCTCTCAGCCCACCAGGCCCCTCTGGTCAGCTCTCAGCCCGCCAGGCCCTCTGGTCAGCTCTCAGCCCGCCAGGGCCCCTCTGGTCAGCTCTCAGCCCGCCAGGCCCTCTGGTCAGCTCTCAGCCCGCCAGGCCCCTCTGGTCAGCTCTCAGCCCGCCAGGCCCTCTGGTCAGCTCTCAGCCCACCAGGCCCCTCTGGTCAGCTCTCAGACCGCCAGGCCCTCTGGTCAGCTCTCAGCCCGCCAGGCCCTCTGGTCAGCTGTGGGTGCGAATCCAGGAGGGCCTCTGGCTAGGAAGGGCCTGGAAGGACGCCCAGCACCAAAAGGAGCCGTTCAAGGCCCAAGCTCAATCCCGGACACTCTGTGGTCCCCCAACTCAGACCCAGGAGCGGCCAGGAGAGGCTACCGGCCTCCAGAAACACTTTGGGTTTTAGCTTCTCAAAATAATTTAAGTTTAATGATTTTAAACCGGAGTGATAGTAGAGCAGGCGGGCACTTTCCTTGCGCGAGGCCAACCTGGGTTCCTTCCCCAGCTCCACAGCCAGACTCCTGAGCGGGTCAGGAGTTCCTGAGCGTAGGGTCAGGGGTCAGCCCATACGGCCTCAAACCCCCAAAATAAAAAATTAGTAAATGTTGGGCAGGAGCGATAGCCCAGCGGGTAGGGCGTTTGCCTTGCGCGGCTGGCCTAAGCCGGCCCGGGTTCAATCCCCAGCATCCCATATGGTCCCCTGAGCACCGCCAGGAGTAATTCCTGAGTGCAGAGCCAGGAGTAACCCCTGAGCATCGCCAGGTGCAACCCAAAAAGCAAAAAAAAAAAAAAAAATTAGTAAATGTTTAAAATTTACATTTTAAACTAAAATGTTATTTAGTTTAAAATTTTAAAACTAAATAACACGTTACACTAATTGGATGGTGTTAGTGTGTGTGGTTTGGAGGTACTCAGTGAATAAATCTTCGCCACGACCAATTTTTTTAAATAAAGCTTTTGAGGCCGGAGTGATAGTACAGCGGGAGGGCGTTTGCCTTGCATGTGGTCGCCCTGGGTTCGATTCCCGGCATCCCATATGGTCTTCTGAGCACTACCAGGAGTGATGAAGGGGTGCAGAGCCAGCAGTAACCCCTGAGCATCATCAGGTGCGGACCAAAACCAAAACCAAAATAAAAAATGAATAAAAGGCTTCACGCAGTCTGGAACCACCTCACGATGAGACACCCCAAAAAGCTGGGCCCACGTGGAATGCAGAAGACCAGGAGCGAGGGAGCCCCTGAGCACCCGGCAGGCCGGACCCCCGATCCCAGGCCTCCTCCATGGAACCCCAATAACTCTGCCCCCACCATAGCTCAGAGGCTGATTCCAGCACCTTGGAATAGCACGTCAGCCCCATGGGCCTGGAGAGCACACCACGACACCACACATGGACACAGAAACCATACACAGACACGGAAACCACATGCAAGAACCACACATGGACACCACACATGGATATGGAAACTACACACACCAACATGGAAATCACACGCATGAACATGGATGTTACATAGACAAGGAGACCATGGGTATGGAGCCTCACACTTCTAGAAATCACACGCATGAACATAGAGGCCACGCACAGAGGCATGGGGCCCACAGGTGTGAAAGTCTTATGTGGACTGTGGAAATGGAGTCCCATGGGTAAGCATGTCCATACATGTGGACACAGAGATCACACATGTAGAGGCCACACGGCCTGGAGCTCTCCCACGCAAGCACGCACAGACACCTGCACTCACTCATGGACGGGCCTCTCCTGGCCTTGCTGTGGAGGTCCCTCTCCAGCCCGGCTCAGCCCATGAGAGGAGGGGCCCCTGTTTGGCTGGTCATCACTGAGCCTGCGCAGGGTCCCCCCACGTCCCACCTCAGACCTCCCAGACCCTGAGAGCCCCGCGGGGCCCCAGGCCTTCCCTCAGGGCACCAGGCCTCCTTCGCGATCAGCCCAGCTCCCGTCCACAGTGGGTCCCTGCATGGTGTAGCACAGCCCAGGCCCTGCCCTGGGGCACTCGGCAGGAAGCTGGCAGTGCCAGGCCCGCCATGCGCCTGGTGCAGGTGGTTTCACCAGGAGGAAGTTGACAGTTCGACTTCAAACACGGGTGACGCAGGCCCCTCACTGCCTGCACCAGCCCACGCCTGCTGCCCCGCCTCCAGCAGAGGGAACGGGGCCCAGTCAGCTCACCCACGGCTCTCACCCAGGCTGGAGCAGAAGCCGCGCCCATGGGCTCTCAGCACACACCGCTGGCCACCCTGTTCCTGCTGGGGGTGCTGGGTGAGTACCCTCAGGGCTCGGGCGTGGGACCCCCACCTTTCCCCCGTCTGACCCCGGGCCTGCATGTCCCCTCTCTGGTGCATGACAGAAGGGGAGCCCGGGATCACAACTCCACTTGGGGCCCTGCTGTGGGTCGCCCCAACTCCGCTGCTCTCTGGCACAGCTGAAGGCCTGACTGCACCTTCCAGAGGGTTCCAGGCTCAAAGGAGTCTCAGCCAAGAGTCCGCCAGTCTTTCCCTGAGGGCTCCAGAATTGGGGGCTCACATCTCAGGGCGATCTGATGGCTTCTGGGCCCAGTGGGATGAGGCAGAGCAAGCAGACGCCGAATCCTGAGGCGCCCCCAGACCCTCCGGCTCAGTCCAGCGCGCTGGCGCTCCGGGCCCAGAGGAGAGACTCCGAGTACCCTGGTGCCCCTGGGAGTGGCCAGGCTCTGGGGAAGGTGAGGGGTAGGGTCCTGCTTGATGGGAGGTGATGGTAGGAATTTGGGGTCCTCCATCCCCCGTTGCCGGAGAGGGGCCTCAAGCACTGGGCGATGGGGAGGGTCCGAGCTGAGCTGGGGCGGAACGCGACAGGGCCTGGGTGTGTCCAGCCAGAAGCGTCTGACTCTGGCCACGACGAGAGGGGGCAGGCGGGAGGTCACACTTGGGGGCACCCAAAAGACATGGTCTGCCTGAGCAGGGAGTCGCGTTCCTTCCTCGAAAGGCTGTTGCGTAGGTGTGAGTGTGTGTGTGTGTGTGTGCCAGCCGGTGTGCATGTATGAGTATGTACATGTATGTGGTATGTACGTGAGTTCCTGTGTGAAAAAAAATCTATGAACTTTTTGTGCGGACAGCATGTGAAGACAGTATGTGGAGACAGCTTATATGTGTACGGTGTGTGAAAGACTGTACCTGAGCTCATGTGTGAGTTAGTATGTGTGAAGTTACGTATTTATGTTTATGTGTGAAGTCGCGTGTGTGCAAGTACTATGTGTTTGCATCTGTGTGTTGTATATATGTAAATCGTATACACTTGTGAGTGCATGTAGTGTGTGTACAGTGTGTGGGTGATGTGTTATATACAGTGTGCGTGTACAGTATAAGTGTCATATTTTATTTATTTATTTATTTATTTTTGCTTTTTGGGTCACGCCTGGCAATGCTCAGGGGTTTCTCCTGGCTCTGCACTCAGGAATTACTCCTGGCGGTGCTCGGGGACCATATGGGATGCCAGGGATCGAACCCGGGCCGGCACAGGCAGGTTGCTTGCAAGGCAAGCGCCCTACCCGCTGGCTATCGCTCCGGCCCCAGTATATGTGTCATATTACATACAGGGTGTACACAGTGCGTATGTGTGTTCACAGATGCCGTGAGGGCCTCTGGTGGCAACTTTCATTCCGCGCCAAGGCCTGGGGCCAAGGGCTGAGAACATCCAGCGGGAGGCCTCCCTGGGCTCCATCCCCCAACACCCCGTTTAGTTCCCCGAGCCCACCAGGAGTGAGTGCAGAGCCAGGCGTAAGCCCTGAGCACCACTGTGCGTGGCCCAAATCCCATCCCCACCCCGAAAAAATCCTCACAGCTCCTGAGTGCTGGGGTTCACGTGGGCCGCTCTTCCCGGAGCTGTGACGGAATACCCGCCTCCCTGGCTGCCTGAGGGACCTTCCCAAGGAACTTCCTGGAGTCCAAACTCCCCAGACACACTGGTGGCCTCTCACCCTAAAGGCAGGGGGCCCTGAGTAGCTACAGGAAGGACCAGAAAGGTTCCTGCCCACTGGAGCCCAGAGCCAGGAAGACGGGCTGTTTGGGAACCTTCTGGAACATGGCCACTCACTGACTGTGGAGCCTTCGGAACCCGGCCGTGCGCCTGTGTGAACGGGCAGATCACAGACCTCCTCACTGGCGTCAGGTCCTGAGGTACAAATCACCCTCACAACCATTTTTCTTCCAGAAGCTTCATGGCTCCTGCCCCCCATTTTACAGCTGGGAAACTGGGCCCAGAAAAGCCGAGAAGCAAGTCCAGGGTGGAGGAGCTCATGAGACCCCAGCCCGGCACCCCCTGCTGCCACAGAGGCGCCTCAGTGCCCTGGGCCCGAGGAAAGGCCACGAGGACCACTGCCCTGAGGAGAAAGCAGGCCACAGAGACTTCCGGCAGTCAGTGTCCAGGCCGCAGCAGTTCCTGGCTGGCCGGGCGGGAGGAGGGGGAGCCGATGTTTGGGGGGCCTCTAGACATGGAGACACCCACGACGGGCCCGGCTAGGAGGGAGACACGGGTTCACTGTCCCCTCGGCCCCAGCTGCTGACCGCGGCACAGCCAGGGGTCAGGCACAGCCCACCAGGACCCGGGAGCCAGCACAGGTCACAGGGCAGGCGCCAGCGCTCTCCTCAGGATGCCGACCTGCCACCTGGCAGCCGGCAAGGGCCGGGGCTGCCTCCCAGGACCTACAGGGGCGCCGAGCACTGACTGGCGGGCGGCTGCGAGGGCTCTTCTGCGCGGGCTGTGCTCACCAGCATCGTCACGACTCATGGGCAATCTGGAGTGACCATCAGGGACCAGCTCACCCAGCCAGGAGCCGAGACCTGCTGGCCACACTGGCCTGGCCTCAAGCCTCCGCTTCGGCTCGTGGGCAACTGCTTCAGACACTGCCGCATGTCCCCAGACACAAGCCCCGTCCCTCCCGGAGCTGCAGCCAGAACCGGCCACAAAGGAGCCCCTGGACAACACGGGCCAATAGTCTCCAAACGCGGCGTGAGCACAACTCAGGAAGGTCTGAGAGCGAGTCATGGAGGCTGGGCTGGCGGGGCTGGGCAGGCCCAGAGCTCTAGGGGGTACCATGCGCATGTGTGTGCCGTGTGTGTGCTGTGGGTACCATGTAGTATGTGTGTGCTGTGTGTGTGCTGTGGGTACCATGTGGTATGTGTGTGCCGTGTGTGTGCTGTTGGTACCATGCGCATGTGTGTGCCGTGTGTGTGCTGTGGGTACCATGCGCATGTGTGTGCCGTGTGTGTGCTGTGGGTACCATGCGCATGTGTGTGCCGTGTGTGTGCTGTGTGTACCATGCGGCATGTGTGTGCTGTGTGTGCTGTGGGTACCATGCGGCATGTGTGTGCTGGGTACCATGTAGTATGTGTGTGCCATGTGTGTGCTGTGGGTACCATGTAGTATGTGTGTGCCGTGTGTGTGCTGTGGGTACCATGCGCATGTGTGTGCCATGTGTGTGCTGTTGGTACCATGCGGCATGTGTGTGCCGTGTGTGTGCTGTGGGGTACATGTGGCATGTGAGTGCCGTGTGTGTTGTGTATACCATGTGGCATGTATGTGCCTTGTGTGTGCTGTGGGTACCATGTAGCATGTGAGTGCCGTGTGTGCTGTGGGTACCGTGTGTGCCAGGTGTGTGCTCTGTGTATGCCAAATGTGTGCTCTGCGGGTACCGTGTGTGCTGTGTGTGCCATGTGTGCTGTTAACACATGTGCTGCGAGTGGGTGATCTATGGGCGCGATATGCATGTATGCGTTACTTGTGCTGTGGTGGCGGGACTGCAAGCATGTGTGTGCAGGTATGTGTGCTGTGCATCGTGCCTGGTGCCCTGTGACTGGTGTGTGCTGTCTACACGAGTCCTGTGTGTGCTTGTGCGTGGACGTGGCTTCACGGCAGGGCAGGTCACTGTGGCCTGTCTTTAGCAGCTCGCCCTGCTCAGAAGTACTCTGTGTCTCCGGCCTCTGTAAAGAAAAAAATAATAAAACTAAAATAACGAAAAGTCACCCTCGGGCCCCAGAGATAGTGCTGCCTCGGGTTCGATCCCCAGCATCACGTCACCGCAAGCCCTGCCGGGAGTGATCCCTGAGAGCAGAGGCAGGAAGAGCCCTTGGGCACTGCCTGGTGTGGCCCAAACACACCCACCCCCAGAAAGGATGACGGTGACTCTTCTACAGAAGCGGCAGGAGGGAACTTCGGGGCGGGGAGAGAACTGTCTTGGACCTTGACTGTGATGGAGACTGCCCAGGTCTGCAACCACGCATAGAACCGTGAGGACAATCTGCCGGGCCGCATGTTCACGTGGAAAGTGACGTGGATATTGGCTTGGGGACCCCCAGAGGTGCTCAGGGCTGACTTCTGGCTCTGTGCGCAAGGATCACTGGGCCGGTGATTAGGAGACTGATGGCTGGGCCTCTTACCGCACGGGTACCAGGGATTGAACCTGGGTCGGCTGATTGCAAGGCAAGAGCCCTCCCCTCTGCATGCGGCTGTTCAGTGGCACTCTCGTTCCTGAGCACCCTTCTTCCTGTCTCTCCAGTCTCATAAAGCATGTGTGTAACACTTATATATACTTTATACATACATGCATACATGCATACATACACACATGCACACACACACATACACACACATACATACATACATACATACATACATACATACATACATACATACATACATACATACATACGATATTAAGTACTTTGAGGCCAGAGCGATAGACTAGTGGACAGGGACACTTGCCTTGCAGGCAGCTGACCGGCTCCGATCCCCAGTACCTCCATATGATCCCGAAGTCCTGCCAGGAGTGATCCCTGAGCACAGAGCCAGGAGTCAGCCCTGAAACAAAAATGAAAGTTAAATAATCGTGGCAACCCCTTCGATCGATTTCTTTCCTTTTTGTTTGCTGTTTGGGGGCCACTCCTGACCATGCTCAGGAATTACTCCTGGCAGTTCACAGGGGCCTGCGGGATGCCGAGGGTGGAAGGACCTGTCTGGAGTTTCCTGACCTACTTTCTCCTTTCCACAGTCATTTCCGGCCTTGGAGAGAACAGCTGGGAGGATAAAGGTAAGGAAGAGCTTGGGGGTGCCAGGGGACTAGGAGCAAGGCTGACCCTTCACCACGTGACCCCCACCCCACAGGACCCTCCACACGCACATATGTGCACATAATGCACACACACTGAAGATGCAGGTGGACCCTCCGGTCTCTAAACACCCCCTCCAGGCCAGTTCTCATGAGATCTGCCTCTGTGACTGCTCACCAGCCCGAACGCTGCCCAGGAAAGCATTTGCAAGCACCTTCTCCGGCCAGGCCCTGTCACGGGCTCCTTTGCCCAAGACATTGGCAGCCAAAGCAGTAACACCTGTAAAACTTTCTGCCTTTGAGGTTGGGCCCCGAGCCTTGAGACTAGTGTTCTGTGAAACCCTGTTCCATGGAACGCTTGTTCTGTGGGTCCCTTGTTCCGTGGGATCCCTTGTTCCGTGGGTCCCCTGTTCTGTAGGTCCCTTATTCTGTTACACCCTTGTTCCATGGAATAGTTGTTTTGTGGAACCTTGTTCTAGGTTCCTTACTCCACGGGCTCCTTGTTCCGTGGCACCGTTGCTCAGTGGCACTCTCGTTCTGTGGCACCCTTGCTCAGTGGCACTCTCGTTCCCGTGGCACCCTTGTTCCTTGAAGCTACTGTTCCCCAGAAATGAGTCTGACCCAGGCAGGAAACTGCACATCGCCACAGTCTAAACATGCCTCTGGCCCAGTAAAGACTCTAGATCCTGCTGTGAAGCAGACATTCAGCTTTTATTGGGGGTCATGGGAGGGCACCCCAGAGTGTCCAGGGGACCAAGTGCTGTGGGGATCCACTCTGGGTTTCGATCATGCAAAGCTGGCACACAGCCCTTTGAGCTCCCTCAGGCCCTGCGGCTCCAAGCTCCCCCCCCACGTTACTCAGACATGCTAAAGGGGCTGAAACATCCACAAGGAGTCGACCATGCCAGGACCCCCCAGAGGCAGCTTAGCTTTTGCTCTACTGGGTGGCGTGGCCTCTAGGGCTCTCCTTCCTCCCTGTAAAATGGAGAGAAACCACCAGCCCCCATGAGGATTCAACAAATACATTTTTTTTTTTTGCTTTTTGGGTCACACCCGGCGATGCTCAGGAGTTTCTCCAGGCTCTGCACTCAGGAATTACTCCTGGCGGTGCTTGGGGGGACCATATGGGATGCCGGGATCGAACCCGGGCCGGCATTAGCCGGCCGCGTGCAAGGCAAACGCCCTACCCGCTGGACTATCGCTCCGGCCCCCAAATCCATTTCTTATTTCTCCCTGCATGGGGCTGTGTGGAACCACGTACACTACACACGCAGCTCCCAGCAGCGCATTCAAGACACTGGCCTGAAAGAAAGGAGTCGAGTGCCTGCAAGACGCTGATTTGGTCCCGGGCACCACGAACAGCCCCCAGAGCCCTGCACAGCTCTGAGCAGCCCAAACCTTTCTCCCTACCGGAATAAAATAAAATAAACTTTTGGGCCAGAGCAGGTAAGGCACTTGCCTTCCTGTGGCCAGGGGCTTCGATCCCCTGCCCTGCATATGTCTGCCCAAGCCCTCCAGAAGTGGTCCAGGAGCATGGAGTCAGGAATAAGCCTTGAGGTGCTACCAGGTGTGACTCCAAAATTTTTTAATTAACTAAATTTAAATAAAATTGGGCCGGGCGGCCAGCGGGCGGCTTTGCCTTGCCGTGGCGGCCTCTGCCGCCCGGGTTCAATCCCGTCCCATAGGTCCCCCGAGCACCACCAGGAGTAATTCCTGAGTGCAGAGCCAGGAGTAACCCATGAGTGTTGCCGGGTGTGACCCAAAAAAAGCAAAAAATAAATAAATAAATTTAAATAAAATCAATTTTATGGGCCAGAGGAATAAGTTCAGGTGTTAAGGCTCTGACCTGCAAAGAGCAGCCCCGGTTCAACACGGTCCCTGGAGCAAAGCTTCGTGCCCCCAGAAAAAATCAAACCAATTTCCTTGTTTAAAAAACACGCATAAATGAGCAGAGACCACGGCCTGACTCGAGGGAGCCTGAACCTGGAGCTGCTCAGAAGGGGAGGGAGAGAAGCGGGCAGTGGGGGACCAGCACAGCCGAAGGAAATAGCACACAGGGACACACACAGGCTGCGTCCGCACCGGACGTCAACACACACAGGCTGTGCCCCCCCCCGACACCAACACACACAAGCTGTGCCCCCACCCGGACACCAACACACACAGGCTGTGCCCCACCCGGACACCAACACACACAGGCTGTGTCCCCACCCAGACACCAACACACACAGGCTGTGTCCCCCACCCGGACATCAACACACAGGCTGTGTCCCCACCCGGACACCAACACACACAGGCTGTGTCCCCACCGGACATCAACACACACAGGCTGTGTCCCCACCCGACACCAACACACAGGCTGTGCCCCTCACCCGGACATCAATACACACAGGCTGTGTCCCCACCCGGACACCAACACACACAGGCTGTGTCCCCACCCGGACACCAACACACACAGGCTGTGTCCCCACCCGGACATCAACACACACAGGCTGTGTCCTCCACCCGGACACCAACACACACAGGCTGTGTCCCCACCCGGACACCAACACACAGGGCTGTGTCCCCACCCGGACACCAACACACACAGGCTGTGTCCCCACCCGGACATCAACACACACAGGCTGTGCCCCACCCCGGATATCGACACACAGGCTGTGTCCCCACCCGGACATCAACACACAGGCTGTGTCCTCACCGGACACCAACACACACAGGCTGTGTCCCCACCCGACACCAACACACACAGGCTGTGTCCCCACCCGGACATCAACACACACAGGCTGTGTCTCTACCCGACACCAACACACACAGGCTGTGTCCCCACCTGACACCAACACACACAGGCTGTGTCCCCACCCGGACACCAACACACACAGGCTGTGTCCCCACCCGGACACCAACACACACAGGCTGTGTCCCCACCCGGACACCAACACACACAGGCTGTGTCCCCACCCGGACACCAACACACAAGGCTGTGTCCCCACCCGGACATCAACACACACAGGCTGTGTCCCCACCCGGACACCAACACACACAGGCTGTGCCCCCCACCCGAAACACACACAGGCTGTGTTCCCACCCGGACACCAACACACAGGCTGTGTCCCCACCCGACACCAACACACACAGGCTGTGTCCCCACCCGACACCAACACACACAGGCTGTGTCCCCACCCGACACCAACACACACAGGCTGTGTCCCCACCCGGATATCAACACACAGGCTGTGTCCCCACCTGGACACCAACACACACAGGCTGTGTCCCCACCCGGACACCAACACACACAGGCTGTGTCCCCACCCGGATGTCAACACACAGGCTGTGCCCCCACCCAGACACCAACACACACAGGCTGTGTCCCCCACCCGGACACCAACACACACAGGCTGTGCCCCCACCCGGACGTCAACACACACAGGCTGTGCCCCCACCCGGACACCAACACACACAGGCTGTGTCCCCACCCGGACATCAACACACACAGGCTGTGTCCCCACCCGGACACCAACACACACAGGCTGTGTCCCCCACCCGGACACCAACACACACAGGCTGTGCCCCCACCCGGACACCAACACACACAGGCTGTGCCCCACCCGGACATCAACACACACAGGCTGTGTCCCACCCGGACACCAACACACACAGGCTGTGTCCTCACCCGGACACCAACACACACTGGCTGTGCCCCCACCAGGACATCAACACACACAGGCTGCGTCCGCTCCCGGATGTCAACACACACAGGCTGTGCCCCCACCCAGACACCAACACACACAGGCTGTGTCCCCACCCCGATATCAACACACACAGGCTGTGTCCCCACCCGGACATCAACACACACAGGCTGTGTCCTCACCCGGACACCAACACACACAGGCTGTGTCCCCACCCGGATATCAACACACACAGGCTGTGTCCCCACCCGGACACCAACACACACAGGCTGTGTCCCCACCCGGACATCAATACACACAGGCTGTGTCCCCACCCGGACACCAACACACACAGGCTGTGCCCCACCCCGGACATCAACACACACAGGCTGTGTTCCCACCCGACACCAACACACACAGGCTGTGTCCCCACCGGACACCAACACACACAGGCTGTGTCCCCACCCGGACACCAACACACACAGGCTGTGTCCTCACCCGACACCAACACACACAGGCTGTGTCCCCCACCCGGATATCGACACACAGGCTGTGTCCCCACCCTGGACACCAACACACACAGTCTGTGTCCCCACCCGGACACCAACACACACAGGCTGTGTCCCCACCCGGATGTCAACACACACAGGCTGTGCCCCACCCAGACACCAACACACACAGGCTGTGCCCCCACGCGACACCAACACACAGGCTGTGCCCCACCCGGACGTCAACACACAGGCTGTGCCCCACCCGGACACCAACACACACAGGCTGTGTCCCCACCCGGACATCAACACACACAGGCTGTGTCCCCACCCGGACACCAACACACACAGGCTGTGTCCCCACCCGGACACCAACACACACAGGCTGTGCCCCCACCCGGACACCAACACACACAGGCTGTGCCCCCACCAGGACATCAACACACACAGGCTGTGTCCACACCCGGACACCAACACACACAGGCTGTGTCCTCACCCGGACACCAACACACACTGGCTGTGCCCCCACCAGGACATCAACACACAAGGCTGCGTCCGCTCCGGATGTCAACACACACAGGCTGTGCCCCCACCAGGACACCAACACACACAGGCTGTGTCCCCACCCCGGATATCAACACACAAGGCTGTGTCCCCACCCGGACATCAACACACACAGGCTGTGTCCTCACCCGGACACCAACACACACAGGCTGTGTCCCCACCCCGGATATCAACACACACAGGCTGTGTCCCCACCCGGACACCAACACACACAGGCTGTGTCCCCACCCGGACACCAACACACACAGGCTGTGCCCTCACCCGACATCAATACACACAGGCTGTGTCCCCACCCGGACGTCAACACACACAGGCTGTGCCTCCCACCGGACACCAACACACACAGGCTGTGTCCCCACCCGGACACCACCACACACAGGCTGTGTCCCCACCCGGACACCAACACACACAGGCTGTGTCCTCACCCGGACACCAACACACACAGGCTGTGTCCTCACCCGGACACCAACACACACAGGCTGTGTCCCCACCCCGGATATCGACACACACAGGCTGTGTCCCCACCTGGACACCAACACACACAGTCTGTGTCCCCACCCGGACACTAACACACACAGGCTGTGTCCCCACCCGGATGTCAACACACACAGGCTGTGCCCCCCCAGACACCAACACACACAGGCTGTGCCCCCACCCGGACACCAACACACACAGGCTGTGCCCCCACCCGGACGTCCACACACACAGGCTGTGTTCCCACCCGGACACCAACACACACAGGCTGTGCCCGACCCGGAAAACCAACACACACAGGCTGTGCCCCACCAGGACAATCAACACACACAGGCTGTGTCCACACCGG